>PVJH01006433.1:0-101911 GCA_004026705.1 Nesogale talazaci
CTGACCTCCGGCCTGGAGGCAGTTTCAATAAACTTTGCTGTGATCGCCATCAGAAGAGTCCTGGCCATTTATTGCGACGTGTGTTGCGTGTTCCTGACCTGATCCGTCTCGGCGAGGGGCGCGCGACAGTACTTCCAAACTTTTTCCATTTGTGGTCAGGTTTAGTCATTTATTTTGTCTTCTTGGATTTTTTTGGCTTGCGTCTAAGGTGCTGCTTTCCTTTCTGGATGTCAACTTGGGATGCTCTGAGTTCCTAGCAAGGAAACTGTTCTAGAAAGGGACTTCTTCCAATGAAAAATCTACAAGTGGTACATCAGAACCCCCTCATGCTTAGTATCTCTAACTTCGTCTTCTGCTAGCAGTAGCAGAAAACTCTTCGGTTAGTGATCTCTTATCATTAGTTTGGACATACATAAGTAATCTTTGTTTTGCCATATAATTGAACATAATCACAAGATGTATGATCCATCACATCTACAGGTTTCACCCAGACTCAAAGAAAGGGTATACAGGGACAAGAATCACAAGGATCTTAGAATTCTGCCTAACACAGATAAGTTCTGTTACTCTGACTGCTTTATGGAGATGAAACTCTAACATATGGCAAAGTCAGAACTTGAGCACATGTTTTAATAAAGTTTCCTGCCCTTTTAATTAAATGACCACATTTTCTTGCCTCTAATTTCACTATCGAAATCCTAACTCTGTCAACAGTGGTTTATAAGCTCCTTCACTTGCAGGGCCACGGCAAGGTGTTCTGGAGCATCTGTTACAGTGAGAAGCCCCTCTCACTTGGAGTAAATGTGTTCATTTCCTCCTTAGCACCTCTCTGCTATTAGGAAAATTGGAAGCAACAGCACCTCTTGGACCTTTTCTCCTTGACCTTTGGGACTGCAAGCATTCACAAACACCCCCTCTTTCTTTGTCACTTCTAAAATGTCTCTGAACTACCTGTGGAATAGTCATGCACACTTCCTACTTATGTCTCCTGCTGCATCAACTTTTTTCAGACTATTTCTCTGTGGTGTGGCGTGAATAATTTTTGCCTGATTTTTTTGCTTGTATACACCTATTTCAATATTATGGAAGCTTAAAATAAAGCTAAGTATAAAGAGTCCTGGTAGTGCTGTTGGGTAAGAATTGTATGCTGCCTATAAAGTTGGCAGTCTAAACCTACCAGATGCTCTGCAGGAGAAAGATACAGTTCTTTGTCATGGAAAGATTTACAACCTCAGGACCTTATTTAGTGACTATATAGACATTGACTAGAGAGCAGTGGGTTAGGTATATTAAATAAAAAAGGAAGAAAAATCAAGCTAATAGTGTCCAAGCTACACTCTAGAGATCATGAAATAGCTCATGTAGCAAAGCCTCAATTCTGGATCATTTTTTTCTGATATTAAACTAACTAAGTGTTTTGCAACAATTACTTAAACAAAATTAATTGTCAATTGGACATGCTTGATGTTTTCCTGATAAATATCAGACCTAGTGCATTGATGGAGTCTTGGAGACTCCTCAGAACAATGCAGATAGTGGAACTATTGCAATGTGCGTGGTACAATGCTGGCTAAGGAAGACCTACATTAAGTGTGGTAGTTATGTAGTCTATTGTCAATTTGAGAGGATTAAGAGTGAAGAGGATTAACAGTGAGATCTGTCAATCACATCTCAGCCTGATGACCTTCTTTGGAGGAGCTAAGGAGAAAAATAGCTTAATGTAAGCTGGACCCATGCTCACTTCCTGGGAGACGTTGTAGCTGAGAAGACACATGGAGTTACTTTAGTGCCCTGAGCTGGAGGAGCCAAGTGGAGATCTCTGCCGATGCTGAGATGCTTACAATGTGACTGGATTCGCAAGACTTCCTACACAATGGTCTGTGATCTTCCTACATTCGTGTCATTGCATGTGTTTCATGATTCTGAAGAGGGTTTTATAGATTGGCATTGGTCATGTGGGCTAGTATCGGATTTATGGACTTGATTTGGACTAGACTTGGATGTTTTCTTAATGTACATTTGCTCTCTATGTAAGGTTCCTTTTTATACACATATGAGTCTCCTGGATTTGCTTCTCTAGTCTAACCAGACTATCACACTAAGTAATATGATAAAGGGAATTGCCTGTGTAGTCTTTAAATATGTTCACACAAAGCCTGAGTAAAAGGTTTGAATCATATTTAATTGGCTATGGGATATTGAATAAGGCAGTTAACCTTTCTAGGCACTGGTTTTCTCACTTGTAATTTAAGTTAATATAAAAGAGTATATGTAATTTATTGCATCTTTAATTTGTGGTGATATTTTGATAAATTACTGTGGGGTGAATTTGACAAGAATGAAAACTAAGTTTGGTAAAGCTATCATGTCTATTTCAATTAACATTCTCAAACTATAAAATAAATAGAAATATTTCTTAAGGTGTATGAAGAGGGCATGCTGTTATCACTGTCAAGTCTGGTGGTTCACTTGTACACCAAGAAATGGCTTTGCAGGAAGGGTACTCTTTGCCTTTCAGACAAGCATCCCCCCCAAGGAAACATAGGGTGGTGACTTGAATAGCACCCTCAAGTACAGTGAGATTCAGAATACATACTTCTTGAATCTTGTCTATTAGCATCATAATGAATTCCTTTCAAATGGAATTAAAACCACAGGCTTAGAAGCTAGAATTTACAATACATTGCAAAAGGAATCTACATAGAAAAGCCAAACTAAGAAGTTTCACTCCACACCAACAAATCCAACAAGTGACTGCTGTAAAAATAAACAAAACAGTACTTGTCATTATAAAGAAGACATGTTTAAAACAGCAGTATCCAGCTCACAGAAATTGTAATATTTAGTGTAAACTTTATTTTAATGCCATAAAGTATTATATGAATTTGTGTTTCATTTATGCTGTTTTGGGGCTGTGCTTCAAAAGAGTCTCCATTATGCTCTTTCTTTGCTTTGAAGTAGTTTGTGGCCCACATGAAGTAATTATTACCATGGCAAGTATCCAGATTTCTAGATATTGGAAAGTAAACCTTATATATGAGAACAGTCCCTGAACACCTTTATTATTCACACTGGAATCAATGACATATTATTTAGCTACTGTATTTTTAAAACCATCTGGTTTGTTCTGTTTTGAACAAAGAAACTCATTTTCCCCCAAGTTTCTCTCTGGTTACAACAGAGTTTTTGTTAAGATCACATCAACACATCCTTTATAAATTCATTACAGGCATAGACAGAGCCCTCAGCTAAAGATTCAGAAGTAGGGGTACAGGGGTGGGGCGGTCAGATGGAGTGGGAGTTATATACAGGTGGTTAGGAAGGAAGAGGTAGAGCAGTGAAGTGTCAGCAAAGATCACTGATGACTCCTTTAGCTATGAGAGAAGAGGACCCACTAGGGTCTTTGTCCAAACCTTGTGAGTGTTATTTACAATGCTAGAGACTTTTATTTGAAATGCAAAAGATAAATTACACAGAAAAGCAGCACAAAGTGGTTTTTGTTTGACATTACTATATTTCTTTAGGTTCATTATAACTCTGAGTTTGCAAATCTATATACAATAGGAACACTTTCTTTGCCTTATATGACGGTAATGTAATTCAGAACAGCATGGAGAATAAGCTTATGAGCATATATAGCATTCTTTTACCCATATGCTCCACTTATTATTTTTACTTTTAGTAAAATTCTAGTAATAAAGAATATATTTATTATTATCATTTGTATCGTTTCTACCAATAAAGATACACTTGTAATTATCTTTTAAATTGAACTTTACTGAAATATTTGACTGCTCTGTCCCACTTGGGGAAAAAAAAACACTCTGAAGAAATAACTAGATTGTTATATATTAAAAAGTTCTTTGGATAATGTTAACAGTTCATAAGAAAAATGAATATGTAATGAAGAAATGATTATACTGAGAAAATTTATTTTTAGAAAACATCTGAGTTAGAAAAAATACATATAAGACAGTTATTGTTTATTTTAAGCTTCTAGCACAAGTATATTAGGGCATTTAATTTTTTCTTTTTATCTTATTCATCTATCCTTCCTATGCAGTCTTAATTAAAAATTATTCACTACTTATTTGAGCTTGTTTAATATTTTTCTTGCCGTATAAGTAAAAATTCGTGAAGTTCCTAAAAACACTAAATCTAGAAGGCACAGCACACATTCTGAATGGAAGATTTGTTATAAATATATGTACAATTTTAATAAGTGTTTGAAATACCAGTTTTTTTAAAGCTTGAATGTGATACTAATTTTATTTTTTATCCAAAAATATCACAAACAAAAATAGAAAAAGCTTTAATTAATTTAGTATGGATTATTCACTTAGCATATACCTAAAAAGGTAGTTTTATTTTAGCCTAAAATGTTGATGCAAATTACCATATTTTTTGAACTGCCCCTGACCACGAGACTCACCCAGCTTTTAAAGCAAGAAAACAAGAAAAAAAATATTCTGAACCAAATAGTATCAGTATACTAAAATACTCTGGGGTACCACACCTTCGAACTATAAGGCACACCCTAGTTTTCCCAGATTTAAGGAGAAATAAAGTTCATCTTATGGTCTAAAAAAATATGGTAAAATTGACTCTAAAGCAGTGAGGTTTCTTGTGGTAAATAATAAAACAAAATCTATATTTTAACATATTTTTACTATCGCAATCATCATGACAATCCTATTCTTGCTAAAACTGTTTTTAGTTTTAAACCTCATATTAAAAAGATTAATTTAGTCTGTATCAAAGATCATTGTAAAGGCATGCATTTTATAATATTTTCACTTCCTCATACAGAATCATCATAATATCAAAGAGGAGAAATGACAAAAAAAACCACCTTTTTTTAATCTAGTGAGCTTACTAAGCAGCAGTCTTCAGGAATTTGAAATGATCGCTTTTATAAGAGATTTAACATAAAGTAAGCATTTTCCAACCTAGCACAAAGACTAACAAGTCAGTCCTAAATGTCATACTATATAACAAGCTAAATGGTAGGTGCACAGCAGAATCGTTTTTTTCACAGAGGGCTCCATCCGAGAACTATCTCACTGAGTCGAATCCAACTCACGGTGATCCTAAGAGCATAATTTAATTCCATCTTGAAAACATGCGTTGGACTTTCGTGTGCACACCTTATGTAATGTGAGTTGTTGAGGTCACCCACTTTGGAAGGGCAGGTAACTGTCAGGCATCCCGTGTTCTGAAGGTGCTGCATTTCCAGCCCTGCAACCACTCACTATATCCGACTGCCTTCTCATCATTGTAGTTCAGAGTCTGGCCCCAATATGCCCAAATCCCCTCAGGTACACTTATTAAATAGTTGCTGCTGTTGTCGTTAGGGGCCACAGAGATCCCGTGTAGAAAAGAACATAGTATCCTCACAACTGTTCCCGTATTTGAGCTCCTTGATGCAGTCACTGTGCCAACACATCTCCAGAGTCTTCCTCTTTTCCACTGCCCCCCTCAATAAACCACACACACACACACACACACACACACACACACTCTCTCTCTCTCTCTCTGTTTTGTTCTTTTGGCTATTTTAAATATTCTTCACAGCACTACAATTCAAATGCATTGGCTCTTCCTTTTATTTGCTGGGGGGTGGGGGGGTAGCATCACTGCCTCTGGTGGTCATGGGCGCTACCTAGTGCTGCTCCTGATAGCCGCCGCTGGATTTGAACCGCCAAGCCCGCGGGCCACAGTCCTGCACTCAAACACTTACGCCACCGCGCCTCAGCCCGCATTGGCTGTTCTTCGGTCCAATTTTCACATGTATATGGGACAATTGAAAAGAAATATGCAAACTTCCTCTAGTTCACAAATGCTGCCTCCCACCCACTATCATGACCCCAATTCTACCACACAAATCCAGCTAGACCGGGAGATGTACAGTGAAGTTGGAAACATCGGAAACTTAGGATAGATGATCCATCAAGACTAGTAATAGGAGTGGTAATACCAGGAGGGTGGAGGGATGGAGGAATAGAAAGGGAGAACCAACTTCAGGGATCTACACATAGCCTCCACTCTGCGGCACAGACAACAGGGAAGTGAGTGTTGGGACACATTGTACAGTGTACAGGATGAAAAAAAATAATTTGTAAATTACTAAGGATTCAAGGGGAAGGGTGGGGGGGAGGAAGGGTAATATAGGGAGCTGATACTGGGGCCCTGGAGGGAGGGAGAATGTTTTGAGAGTGATGCTGGCAATGGGTGTGTAAAAGTGGCCTGCATACAACTGATGTTGTTAGGGATTGTGATGGGAGTTGTATGGGCCCCCAATAAAATGATTCATTAAAAAAAAGGGGGAGGGGAAAGGGGAGCTTTTTTTTTTTTTTAAAGAGGAGCTTGTAGCAAGGGCTCAAGTGGAAAATGCTGGGAAACGTATGTGGCAACATGTGTGCAAATGTGCTTGATACAAATTATGTAATGAATGTTGTAGTAGCTGTAAGACCCCCCGATAAAATTTTTTAAAAAGGGGGTAGGGGGAAGGAGGAGCTTATACCAAGGAGTCAAGTGGAAAATATTTCAAAATTAATATGGTAATATGTGTACAGATATGCTTGATTCAAATGATATATAGAATGTTATAAGAGCTGTAAGAGCCCCCAATAAAATAGTTGGGAAAAAAAAAAAAAGAAAAATTCTGTGACTGGAAAAAGAAGCATCCTATTCTTCAAAGTAATATCTTTGCTTTTCATTATCTTAAAGCGGCCTTATGCAGCAGATTTATCCAATGCAATATGTCCTTTAGGGTTTTTTTTCAATTTATTTACTTAATGGTTTTTCAATCATTGTACTGGGGACTCATAGAACTCTTATCATAGTCCATAGGTCAAATGAATCAGACACATTTGTATACATGTTTCTCTCATTCTTTTCTAGACATTTTCTTTCTATTGAGCCCTAAGTATCAGCTCCTCCCACCTCACCACTCACCCTCATACCCCCAATAGATTGTACATTATTATTATTATTATTATTATTATTTTCATCTCTCACACTGACAGCGGTCTCCCTTCCTCCATGCTTTCTGTTGCCCTTCCCGCTGTAGAGAGGAGTATGTGGTTATGTGTCGATTACTGCCATCTGTTCCCCCTTTCTTCCTTCCTCTCTCCCTCTTCCCCCTATCCTTGTGTTATCACTATTCCCACTCCTGTTTCTGGATTCTGTGTGTCGTGAGCGTCTATCCCTTTCTATAACTCTGTACATGTTCTGGTCCAATCTGAATTGAGAAGCAGCACCGTGGTCATGTAGTAGGGGGTGAGGAAGCCTAAAGGAACCAGAGGACTAGAGTGTGTTTCATAGATGCTTTACTGCACGCTGGTGACTATTCCTTCCCTGTGTCCCCTGTTTGGGGAGATTTTTTCCACTGTATACAGATGGGCTTTGCATGCCTGTTCTAGCCCCCCTCATTCTCAACAATACATTTTTGTTTACTATCTGTCTGCTGATGCCTGTTATCTGGTCCCTATGAGTCCTTATGATGCTACCAGATGTGTGCTTCTTCCATGTGAACTTGTTGCTTCACTGTTGAATGGCAGCTTGTGTAATGTTAAGCTTTTAAGATCCCAGACACTATATCTTTTATTTAATTATTTATTTTAATTTTGCTTATTTTTACTATATCTTTTAACTGGGCACCATCATCTTCATCACATTTGCTTATGCACCCATTTTGTCTTTGGCAATTTGTTGGGAGGGTCAACATCATTGACTGCCGATTGGTTCGAATAAATTGTTTTTGTATTAAGGGAGCCAAAGACCCAAAGACCGTCCCCTACCTCAATATATTGCCATATGTACATGGGCCACTACCTCCATTTTTGTGGATTAATGTATTTATATATGTGCACCACTATGTTTATATATCTATTCATTGCATTGCTTCCTTGGTCCTTCCTCCATTTCCTTTTACCTTCCTCCTGCCTCACTGTCACTTTCCCCTTACTTCTGCCTCTTCGTACCTCCTCTTAGCTAGTTTGCTGTTGCTCTGTCATGCCCCTGGCCGCCCTGCCTCAGATCCCTATTTCCCCCTTTTTCCTGACTCCAACACCCCACTTGTTCCCCTGTCCAATGTGCACTCTGCTCACCACCGACTTCACCCACCACCTTCACCTCCCGGGTCTCCCCAGATTTCTTTAATCTCTTGACTGCTATGTGTGTTGATGAAGGATCCAAACAAGATGAAACCCTTGGCAACTTTAATCTTTTCTCCATTTATCAAGATGTTTTTCCTACCTTTACATATTGGTCTGATTGTGAGGGATTTTGCTATCTTTACCTTGAGTTTTAATACATTCTGAAGGTTACAGCCCTTGATCCTCATCAACAAGTCCTTCAAGCCCTTCTCACTTTCAGCAACCAGACTTGTGTCCTCCACATATTAAAGGTTATCAAAAATCCTTACCCAATTCCTGGGCTTGTAGTTGTCTTCTAATAATCTGGTTTCCCTGATTATTTTATCAGCCTAGAGAGTGAACAAAAATCGTGAAAGGATACAACACAGACATACACCTTGATTAATTTTAAATAGTTCAGGGAATGTTGACCACCATTAATAAATCCCACTGGCTCAATATCTTCATGGTATTAATTAATCTATACCACACTGAATAGACCACACAGATCATCTGATTCCTCAGCTCTACTTTGGATCTTTGTCTTTGAAAGTACTGAAAAGAAAAATATCATTTCTAATCTAAGAAAATTAATTCTCAACATTAAGAAATAATTTAGTTGGGTGGCTTAAAGATTTTAGTGGTTACATAGTTGTTTTCCAATATCCATTCCAATGGCCTATTAAATTAAGAACTGATCTATCTATTTTATCTTTTAATATGAGGACTCTCAATATTCTCTCTGTGCCAGTCAAATTCCTTACACTCTTCTCCAAATACTTGTCACATTATTTTCACTACTGAAAGGTTTTGTTTTTTTTTTTCCCTCTTCCAAAACCTGGCTGTTTGCAATTATGAAGGTGACTTAACTCCTGTCTTTTGTGTCAAACTTTACATATATTTTGCTCTAATCTGCATTGGCACTTGTGTTTTTAGCCCTACTTTTCTAAATCTAAAATAGAGAGAGTTAACTGTGCCATTTTTCTTGACACAGTTTAAAAATACACACTTTAATTTGCATTGGCCTATTTATGGCAGGGTTATCTTGTGCTCCGACAATTGACTAATTTGAGACAATGTTCACACATCAGACTTGTAAAAATTATAAATTTGGAGATTAAAGCAAACAAATGGCTCACCCTTTTCATGTCAGTGTTGACTTAGAGTGACCCTGTGTGAGTGTCCAAGCCGGCTGTTGACAGCAGTGGAAAGTCCAGTCTTAGTTCCTCAGAACTGCTGGTAGTGTCAGACTGCCCACCAGGAGGATCAGAGGCCAATGCCAAACCCCTCCTCCACCAGGGCTCTGATGAAAACAGATGATGTTTTACGTACCGATAGCATCAAGTCAAGTGAGCAGAGATGATCCTGTCAATAAGTATTTTCTGAGTTTGATCCCAGTGAACAAGACTTCTTCTTTCATTTATGTAGCCTTTTCTTTCTCCCACGCTAATATCTAAAGGGCTAAAGGGGCGTAGTGGTTACATATGGGGCAGAGGCACACAATTTCCACAATCTGAATACACTATCTGCTCTGATGAAGAAAGATGACACTTTCTGTATATATCTACTCTGTAGCTAATCACTTAGTCTCCCTTCCCATTTCACTCTTGGTAACATCAAAGAATGCTTCTGATAGTAGTCAGATCTTTTGTTGACTTGTAATAGCAGTGGTCTTGCATAATAATTTTCATTTTGTGAATGATTTATTCCATCCAGTGTGAGTCCTTTAAGTATATTATGAAGTGATTCACAGATTCATCTACTGGGCATTTTTACTGAACAAAACACAGCAAAAGAAATTGGATATTACTTTCCAGATGCAGTGGCAAAATGATGGCAGCTCTGTCTTGGACGTGAATGGCGTCTTGGATAAAATGTCTACTCATGTCCTTCGCTGAACATCTGATTGGGTTGATCATATTCCTGTGCTGCTGTGATTTTACATTTTTCTGTATGTTTTACAGATTACACCCTTATCCAATGTGCCACTCTAAAAAAAAATTTCCCCCAACTTATAGATAGTATTTCTTTCTTATGAAATATGTTGATGAACATAATTGCATATTTTAAGGTAGCCACACTTTGCCTTCTGTTGCTTGTGCATTCATAATTGCATTTGATAATTAAAATATATATCATGAAAGAAATATATATATATATATATATATCATATAGTTTCATACCTAGATTTTCTTCCAGGATATTTAGAGTTTTAGCTTTGACATTTAGATCTTTGATTTTCAGTGACTTCTGTGTGTGATATAATTGAACCTACTTAATTTTCCTGCAATTTGGCAAACATATTTATTAAAAGGTTGCCACTTCCCCATTGAACAGATATCGACATCTTTGTGAGAATCAGATGTACACTGATGGATGCTTTTTTTCTGGTTTCTCAGTTGTTTTCCATGTGTTGGGTCCTGGTGCTGCAGTGGTTTTGCATTGAGCTACAAGCCAATGACCAGCAGCAGTTTAAAGCAACTATAAATAATTGCAATCTCAGAAACCCACAGGGGTTCAATATGAGTCAGCATTGACCTGATGGCCAGGAGCTTGGTTTGGGAATTCTGTCTATGTGTCTATTACAGAAGCAGCAGCCAGTCATTTTGATTACTCTGACTGTTTATGTTTTGAGATCAATGAATGTGAGACCGCCAAGTGGTTCTGTGTCTTTATTACTGCTGTGGCCGTCCATGACCCCTTCCTTTTCTGAAGCAAGTTGGCGATTAGATTCTCTAGCTCAGTACAAAATGTTCAACTTTATATTGGGATTGCATTATATCTATAGATCACTTCAGGCAGTATTGACATTTTTATTTCTGTTATTTGCAATACCAAGTCTTCGAATCCATGAGAATGAAGTGCACTTCCATTTATTTTGTATTCTTTTTTCATGGTTCTTATCATAAATAATATTTTCATTCTGGATAAATTAATTGCTGAATGTTTTATCACTTTTAGGTTCTTGTTAATTATTTTCTTGATTTCCTTTTCAAAATTCTCCTTACATGCTTAAGAGGATAATTCAACAGGACATAGTGTTGGATTTTTTCAAATGGATTCAGATTTTTTATTTATGTAGTGAATTAAAGTGATTTATTTATTTTTAAAGTGGAGCATTGTTACATTCTTGGGATGAATCCTGATTTAATATGTGTATGGTTTTCTTAAAATATATTCAATTCTATTTATTACAATTTTATTGGAAAATGTGCACCTATATTTTAAGGTGTATTGATTGGTCTCTCTCTGTAGAGCATGCTTTTAACATAGCATTAGTATTAGACTGGTGTTGGCCTCATCAAATGAGACAGGGAATACTCCTATTTCTTCTGCTTTGAAAGAGTTTGGCTTAAATTGGTGTCAAGTCTTCTCTAAATGATTGGTCAAATTCCCTAGGGAAACCATTTGATTCTGGTGTCTTTTGTTGGGAAAATTTTGATGCCTTAAATCTCTCCTTTGGATACGAATCAGTTTAGCTTTCTTACCTTTATTTGGGTTACTTCAGGCAGGTAGTATGTTTCTAGAAATATGATAATTTCTTCTAATCATCATATTAGGTGGAGTGCTAATTTTCAAAATATTCTGTTACAATTCTTCTCATGTCAGCTGTGTCTGCTGTAATATGATCAATTTCATTTCTCATTTTTGTTTCTGCCTTGTCTTATTTTTTTTCTTTTGTCCATCAAGCTAGTGACTATTCTATTTCATTGATCCTTTCAGAGAACCTGATATTGTTCATTTTTCAATTGCCTTATTTGTGTCTATTTTATGTATTTCTATTCTGACGTTTAATATTTTTTATTGTTTTGATCTTCCTTAGCTCTTCCTTTACTGTTTATTCAAATGGTCTGGCTTAGTGATTGATTTTATTCCACCTCCCCTCCTGTCCTCTCCCTTTTTGAAAATGTTTGATGAGCATCTCTGGTTAACTTTGGCAGAGTTGAGTTCATACTTTTGTTTTGTATTGATGTGTAATCTACATACACAATTAAATGGCTTGAATATACTCAAAGGAGTTTTGCAATAGTTATCACAAAACACTTTAGAACATTTACTTCATTTTATATTGTTATTAACCCCTCATATTCTCTCAACCTCCTCTGCTATAACCCTAAGAAAGTATTTCTTGAGTTACTTTCTCTATAGATTTATCTCTCCTGGTTTTCAACAGAAGAAAATCTTTTTTAAAAAAATCCAACCAAATAATATTAATGAAATGTTTGACCTCCGAAAGGATCACTGTAGACTTGGGTGTTATTGAAACGTATGGTGAAGGAAATACATTATGCCTGGCTATCAAAAAGAATAGTGTCTGGACCTTCTGGCAGGAGTCCAATCAAATCTAGTGATGCATATATCACCTATAGGTAGGATAGTGTTTATGTCTCCACAGAAAGGGTAAAGAGTAACCAGATCACATCCCACTGTGCAAAGCCTTGAAGACAACATACCTGCATGGAGAGGCTGCTTAACAGAGAGGACAGAGAGGCTGGCCTCAAACCGAACTATGTTGACTACCTCCTAGAAGAATATATTACAGGGGGCAGCACTGAAGATACAGACAGGGGAGAAGGGCCAGTCTGTCCATCCACACAAGAACAAATGAAGAGGGAAAGAGAAAGAGAGAGTGGATCTCACCCTGGCCTATGAAGCCTCCGAGGTGCTGCTTCTGCTCAGAGCAGTCAGTGCACAGAGAAGACCACAGGGCCAGTCACAGCTTGAGACATGTCCACTCATTGGTCCATAGCACTACAGAATCCAGCATTGAGATAGTGCAGGGGGTGTTTCAAGCCCTACAGTGAGGCAAATCACAAAGGGACCAGAGCAAATCAGCAAAGAGAGCAAAATCACACAGTCTCTAAGGAACCCCGAAAATAGACTTCTGACTCAGGGAACAGTGTTTGGCACCTCCCTCAATCTGGTTGAGGAACCTTCACAAAAGTCAGCAGATAGATCTGGACCTAGTTATAGTTTTTTTTTTTTCTCTTTTTGTTTGACTCTGTTTTTGCTTTTATCAGATGTCTATAAAAGATAGGCAGGATATACAATACAGAGGAGTAGACAATGGTTCCAGAGGGGTGGTGGCATGGGAGAGGAAGTGAAAGGGGGTTGGAGTGAGTGGTGAGCCAACAAATTCAGGGACAGGAGAACATCAAGGGATCTAAAATCAACAAGGAGAAGGATGTAGAAGGATTGGTGGTGTTTGATCACTTGTAATGTAGCTGAGAGAAATTACTGAAAGCCAAACCATGATGGGGCACATGGAAAGTAAAAGAAAGTAAAGGAAAGACTAGGAGGAAAAGCTATATATAGAACTATAAATATATGTATATATATAAAGATATACATATAAGGTTTATACATATATATATTTTTTAAAACACTAAAGCAGCAGTTGGTCTTTCGGCCTCTACTTAGGTCTTCCATCAACACAGGAACATATTTTTCTAATAACACAGCACTGTGTGATATTCACCCTGGTAACACAGTTGCTGAAGACAAAATGGGTGCTTAAGCAAATGTGCTGAAGAAGGCTCATGGTGCTTGGCTACGAAAAGATATAGTGCTTGGGGTTGTAAAGGCCTGAAATAAAACCAACTATCTAACAAGGAAACAACAAAGTCTGCATCTAAGAAGCACACCAACCTATGTTATCATGAGGTAGCCATGGGATCAGGTATCAGATGATAAAAAACAAACAATCATGTTATTGTGAAGGAAAGAAGTCAGAATGGATACCAAAACCTACCCGTTGATAATTGGAAGCTCCAGTGACCCTCATATTCAAAACTACTTGCACCACTATACCCACAAGGAGCTGCTGTTTATTCAAACCAGCCTCATTAGAGAACGAGGAACCAGGGATAGCATTTCTGATATGAGATGGACCTTGACTGAAAGCAAATAGCATCATAAAGATGTTAGTTTGTGTTTCATTGACTATGAGAAGGTATTTGACAACACAGGATTATAAACTATGAATAACATTGAGAAAAACTTAAGACTTTCAGAACACTTATGTTCATGAAGAATCTCTAGGAGGAAAAGGGCTACTTAATTGTATTAAATCATGAAATATGTAGATGAAGGCTGTGTCCCTTCACAATACTTGTGTGTATTCAATGTGATTGCAGAGGACAGAATCTGAAAAACTTGACTATCTGAAGAAAACCACAGTACAGGAATGAAAGAAGATTTAGTAATATGCAATATATAGAAGTCGCAAACTTGGTTACAGAAAGCCAAGGGGATTTGAAATACTTTGTGGTGAAGATCAAAGACTACTGATTTATGGGCATTATGTTTGGTAAATTAGAGGGGTGGGGGTGGCTGAGCCCTGGTGGTGTAGTGGTTGTGCGCGGGACTGTGGCCCACTGGGATGGAGGTTCAATTCCAGCAGTGGGGCTGGACCTCCTACTCCCACCACCGGAGAGCGGTGATGCCCCCACCAAAAAAAAAAATTAGAGAGGTGGGGATGGGAGAAAGTTTACCCTCAGTGAGATGCATTAGCACAGAGGCTGCAACAAATGGGCTCAAGTATAACAATGATTGTAAGGGTGACGCAGGAATAGGCAGTATTTGTTTTCTAGTTCTGGGCCCATTATGAGCTGAACTAACCCAAGGTTATACAATAAAAGCTAAGTGTTTCTATGGCAGTAGTTTGTCACATGTTGATCCAATTAAGTGGCTGTTGGCTTTGAGAAGCAAAACATGTCATTTGTATACAGATACTTTAACCACTGCATCACCTGGGAGGATCTCTGGTGATTAAACATTCCTTTAAATTCTATTTACTTGAGACTATTTGAATTCATTCTTCATTTTTGAATAATAATACATGATCCTTCATTAACAGTTCTTTTCTTTCAGTGCTTTCTATGTCATTCCATTATCTACTTTCCTATGCAGTTGCTAATGAAAGATCAGTTATTAATCTCATTGTGATATTTTACTTTAATACTATTCTCAAAATACTTTATTTTGACTCTGGAAAGTCTTACTATGATACTTGTACTGAATTTATCTACCTTTCTTAAAATTTAAGGATTTTCCCAGAAGCAGCTCTCCATGAGCAAGTCTGGACCTCCCACTCCCACCAAAGGGCAGTGATGCTCCCTCACAACAAAAACAAAAAAAATTTGGGCTGAGCCCGGGTAGCATAGTGGTTGTGTGTGGGACTGTGGCCCATAGGGTTGGTGGTTCAAATCCAGCAGCAGCTCTCCAGGAGCATGACGGGCCTCCTACTCCCACCAGGGCAGTGATGCCACCAAAAAAAAAATTAAGAATTTCCCTGCTGCTAATTCTTTAAACTTAATTTCTCTTCCCCTCCCCTTTCCCTCTTTACTTCTATTAGTCATATCTTTCTTATATCTGATGAAAAATAAGTGATAAATTTCTAGCATCTAGGAAGTTATCTTAAAGTTTTAAACTTTCTATTTTTTCAGAATGTATTTGATGAGAGAGGTAGGGAAGTGAGAATAACAAATAGGGTGAAATTGGATGCAGAAAGACTCCATAGAAAATTATTGTTTTACTTCTGGAGAAAATGATGGCAGCTTCTAGTGAAATGGCTGAGATATGGAATATTATAAATAGATTTTGGATTTCATGTCTTGAGTACTTCCTAATGAGATGGATGAGAGCAATAACCACATAAAATTATTGACTAGAGCTGTTATGTTACATTGAGGACTAATTTCACTTTATATTCTCAGCTAAAGTTTAAGCACTTATGGTTAGAAATCTGATATTCTATTTCCTCCCCCTGATAATTCCTAGTGGACAAATTTTTGCTTGTTAAATATTAACTAATAGGTTTTTTTAAAAAAATCATTTTATTGGGGGCTCATACAACTCATCGCAATTCATACATCCATCCATTGTGTCAAACATCTTTGTATATTTGTTGCCGTCATCATTTTCAAAACATTTTCTGTCTACTTGAGTCCTTTGTATCAGTTCCTCATTTTCCCCTCCCTCCCTTCCTCCCCCACTCATCCCTCCACTCCTTCACTCCCCTCCCTCCCTCATGAACCTTAATAATTTATAAGCTAGTATTATTTTTCCATGTCTTGCACTGTCTGATGTCTCCCTTCACCCACTTTTCTGTTGTCCATCCCTAGGGATGGGGTTATATGGAGATCATTGTGATAAGTTTCCTCTTTCTCTCCCACTAAATAATAGTTTTATATGCATTAATAAAGCAACTTTATTAGGATGGTTTTGTGTTCTTGCAAATTATACTTATATGCTCTAAAGAATAGACATTTCTCCTATTAATGAAGAGATTGATTAAATAAATTATATTACAGTATTTTCTTTTATTGAAGGAACTCAAAGTGAATAAAGACAGATAATGATAGCAAATAAAATAATGTAAAACTGAAGATGTGTAGATTGACCACTATGACTGTTTCTTTTAGCACTACTATTTTCCCCAACTTGGTATTTCTCCAAATATGCTGACTGACATTTTGTTGTTAGAGTTCCACCAAATTACCAGGTGTTGTCCATGAGCCTGGGTAAAATAAAATTAACGAAGTCCCCCAAAGAGCTATTGACTTTCGCTTAATGATCTCCATGCAGGCTAATGTCTTTCCTTGAACATCTTCTCTACTTTTTTTCCACAAATATTTTATATCCTTCAAAAATCTCCACTTAGTTCCATATGTGGCATTTACCCCTAATACTAATTAGCATAAGGATTTCAATGTGCACTATAAGGCAGGAGAACATTTGCTACTGTTCTGTTTCAGCATTTAGTCATACGCTTTCAAAGAATTTAATAGAATTTACATATGCCACCATTTTGTGGTGTGAGCTTGAGTATTTTCAGATGTCTCCATTTCATTTGGTGTCATTTTTCACAGGACTCATCATTCAGCTGCTTCAATCAAATCTCAGGTTGTAGTTCAGGGAGATGACTCAGTCTGACCCTTTTCCTGAGATTTTGAAGCTTACATGAAAGTTTTATTGAATGCCTCTCTTTCATATTTTTAAAAATAGTTCTACAAATTTCCTGTACTTTTGCCTTTAAAGGTCACCTGAAACTTCTAATCTGTTTTTGTAGCATACAAACACATGATCGTTTCCAACTCCCATAGAAACTAACCTATTAACCAGACATTAATTTTGGTGTATTCCTATTGAAATAAAGCAGTCAGATATTTTTAATTATGTCTTCAAATAAGTAGATGTTCATCTATGGGAATTATTTTACTGCATTTTTCAAAATGTTATTTCATATCCATCCTAGCATTTTATTAACTCACTATATGAGATGCTATTGAACATATTCAATTCAATATTTTTGCTTTTCTCCTCCTGTAAAATCAGAAGTTTAAAATTATTAACAGCAGGAAAGTAGTATTAGTGTCATTGATGAGAAAATCATTGAGAAGCCAATATATAGTGCAGATTAACATTGATATTGTATCTAGTATTTGTCAGAAGGTGTCTGTTGTGATAGGATAATTTTAAATAAGAAAACCTCAAATAAATGTAGTATCAGCTAAAGAAGAATATAGAAAGAAGTGAATTCTTAGGTTCATTTAGAAGGAGTTAATTACTGCAGTAACTTTATGTAATTTATTAATCCATTCATTCTATAAGAATTCTGAAATACCAACAATATTTTAAACCACTTACTTAAGAAAATGAGAACTACAAATAGGAGCTTTTTACAAACATATAATTTAGAGATAATGATAAAATGGAAAGAATGTAAAAATTTAACAAAATATCATGAATCTATAACAAGCATCATGAATATTGACATAGAACTGCAAAAGATGCAGATAAATTGTTTCAGTATAATAGACCTAAGCTTTTAATTGTAAATCAGGAGGGCTGGCTTCAAATTCAAGCATTGATTTTCTAGTTTTATCTTTCTTATATGTTTGTATTATCATTCATATTTTGTGCCATATAAAATACTTAATTAACTGTCAAGTTATTAAAACAGAAAAATAATTCAAATA
This sequence comes from Nesogale talazaci, assembly GCA_004026705.1. NCBI lineage: Eukaryota > Metazoa > Chordata > Mammalia > Afrosoricida > Tenrecidae > Nesogale > Nesogale talazaci. The sequence continues at coordinate 18,122 of PVJH01006433.1, forward strand.
TGTCTGTAGGATGAGGCTTAAAATGTGCTTAGAAATCAAGCCCATAAATTTTAACTTTCTTGTACTTAAAAGTACACATTAAAGTTTTCTTGGGTTTATAGTGTCTATTCAGTATGTATGGACCTTAGGAAAATTTCCTAACTTTTTGCTTGCTTTAGATCCTGCATCTAACTGTGTGGCATAATCTGGTGTCAATTGGAGGATTAAGAGTGTACATGTGGAGATCCTGTCAATCTGGAGATAGCAATGAGGCATCTGTGTGGGCATGAATTTTTCCTCTGAGAATTCTGGGAAATCTGGTACTTCCTTCTTGGACGCAGGAGACACTAACTCAGCCAGTCCCTTGGAAACTCTCTACTGATAAGACACATGGATAGAACCCCTGCCCTGGGAACTGGAGGAATCACTTGAAGAACCCTGCCACCACTGAGACATTTACAGAGTCACAGGATCCAAAGACTTTCAACCCATTGGCATGTGGTTGTTCTGCATTTGTCATTAGTGTATGTGTTTCGTGAGTCTGAAGAAGACATATAGATTGGTATCAGACTAATATCAGACATGTGGCCTTGGACTGGACTGAGTTGGGATGTTTTTCTCAATGTTCAGTTGCTCTTGTATATAAACCTCTGTCTTAAATACATATGTGTTTATGAATTTTGTTTCTTTAGTCTACCCAGGCTAGCACAACCTGATATCTGTTGCTGTTGTTGTTGCTGTTTTTTATGACTTTAGCCAGTGGTTTGCTCTGTTAGTAATTCCTTTGTCTTATCTTTCTTTTCTGTAAGCCAGCAGCCTGCTATCATACTGAGCTCATCCTGCGTTCATTAACTATAGTCGCTACAAATCAGGACAAACCTTCAACGTGCTATTTTACTCATGAATTTGGGCCTTTACACCTTATACATTCATGGGATCCATTTCTTTGAAACTTACTCTCTAAAGGGATATGTTATAGTTTTGCTTCACTAGAGAATCCAGTAAAAGATAACTTTTCTATAAATTAGCTAATCAAATATGTTCACTTATCCAGATTCCTGAGCAATTTTAAAATAGCACATTACATAACAGGATTCTTATTTTCTTCATAATACAGATGTGTTCATATAATGAAAAAGAATAACATAGTATTTAAATGCAATAAGTATTGCATTTTATAAAAATAATGAGTGTGTTACATATATTTTTGTATTTGCCCCCTTTTATTGGAGGTATTTTTGTAAGTGAGCTCTGCTAATACTTAAAAATCATTTTATTGGTAGCTCCTATAGATATTCCATAGTTCAATCACATCAAAAAGTATTGTAAAATTGCTAACATGGTCAGTTTTGAAATATTCTCTTTCTTCTTGAACTCTTTAATATTGGTTCCTCTTTTTCTTCTCCCTCCCCTCCCCTTTCCCCCAGGAATATTATTTTTTCCCCACATCTCACACCATCCATTATATCCATTTGTGTACAAGTCTGTTGTTTGCTCCTCTCATTCATAAGTGTATCAGCTGCATCCCTTACCGACTTCCCTCTTTACTTCTCATTCCTCTGTTACTGTTTCTGAGGGGTTATCTATCTACTTTGCCTCTCATGTGTCAATGTTAATTAAAAATTGAAGATCCACAAGTCTAACATGATTAATGAGATAAAACAAATAAAAACCATAATAGTAAGGGGAGGGAATATTAAAGAAAGGAAGGATAGTTATGTGTTCATCAGTGCTATACTGCACCCTAGATTTATCATCCTGGCTGTTTGGTCCTTCTGAGAGGTACTGTTCAAAACTGTGGGTTTCGGGTCCCCACTACATCCCCACCCTTTACATTGATTTGGTTGCTTTGCTTTGAACTTCTGATACCTTTTCCCATCGACACCTCATGTTCACATAGACTGGTATACTTCTTCCATAGGGGTTTTGTTGATTCTCTGCTAGATGGCCACTTGTTTACCTTTAAGACCCCAGACACTATATAATTCAATAGCCAGGCACCCTCAGCTTTCTTCACCACATTTGCTTGTGCACTTATTTTGTCTTCATTGGTTGTGTCAGGAAGGTGTCATACAATGCCAAACTATTCTTTTTTTTTTAGAACAAACTATTTTTATACTGAGGTAATATTTAAGTAGAGGACCAAAATCCATCTGCTTCCTTGTTGAGTTTACATTTATATACATATAAACAAATATGTAGATTAAATAATTACATATGTACATATAAGTATACCCATGGGTGCATACATACACACACAGTTTCTTCATCTTTCCTCTTTTTCTTTTTCCTTTCCTTCTGCCCCACTATAATGTTTATCCAGTGTTCATTTCTTAGTAATTCCACTCAGATAAAATTCTATTGATCAGACATGACCAGAAAGTTTGCATTCTCCTCTCCATCCATTTAGAATACTTGCTGTTTTCCTGTATTCATCTTTACATGCCCACTACTCTCCTCTCCCTGCCTCTTCTTCCCTCATTCCCTCAGAGCACAACCAGTCTTGTCACTGTCTCCATAGGTCTGCCTATGATGCCTATCTTGTATAGATAACCTCTTCCTAGAGGATAGTCCTACAGAGGATGGCCCTGAACATACAGGGAGTGTAAGCAGCCAGTTTGACTGGTCACATGGGGACAAACCAAGTGAGGAGTGCTACAGACCAGTGATAGAAGCAAAGACATGAAGTCCCTGAAAAATCCCAATTTTAGACTTCTGACTCAAGGGGCAGCACTTGGTTCCTTGTCTGAACTGGTTGTGGATTACACATAAGGAAACCACACTGAAATTCTGCAGATGTAAGGGGTGAGGCAGGGTAGGCACTAGACCTCTTCCTCCCTGACTGCAGGAATAGCAATGGAGACTTTTAGTATGTGTCCCTTTCAGACAAAATGCTGAAGTCTAAAAGGGTGTGTGGGCTGTTAGATAAGCAGGACCTAGGATACAGAATCCTAAAAGAAAAGGGGCTGGACTAATGGATTACAAGATGTTCTTCTCTCTGTTTACCAGAGATATATACATCTGCTCTGTGTCTGGATCCCTGATAGATTTGTGACTACTTGTATGCTCTTTTTTCTCTCTGTTTATTTAGTGTTCTTGGTTTTTGTGTTTATCTGTGCTAGTGGGGTGAGGAACTGGCAGTTGGCAAAAATGTTTAACACGTGCATTATTAATGTGAAAGATAGTCATTACTATTCAGCTCATAAGTTTATATTAAAACCATGCATGGTAGTCTTTTATATCTGCATTCTTCATCTTCCAGTGTCGGTGATCACTGTATTTATGACTTCTTGCCATTTTTGTCAAAATCGTCTTTAGAATAGGCATGTCTTTCCTTATTCTTCTGTTTTCAGAGTTAATCCACTCTGACATCTTACGCTTTCGTTTGTAGGTTTTAATTTCAAACCTTTAATCACATCTATGAATTCTTCTGTAAAAACCTCTATATGTCTTTCTAAACTTTGAAGCATTTAACTAAAAACAGTCCTAGCTATAACCTTTCTAGTGGTAGAAAATAACAGATTGTATTTCACTCTGCCTGGAATAAACTCAAGCTCAAAAATTGACAAATGTTCACTTTTAGATTCCAAAGACCTATTTTATTCTATGAAACCTTATTTCATTTTACATTTCTATGTAATATAGGTATTGATTTTATCTTAGCAACTTTCAAAGATGAGAAAGAAACACATGACTTAAAATTCAGTTTTCTTTTTGTAAATTCATTGTAATATTGTCTTTTCCAGGTTATATTTAAGATTTTAAAAATTCTGATAATTTAATAATTAGAACAGTATATTTGTATTTACAATTTATACATTATTAACCAATGTATGTGATGGTGTCAACTAACCCACTGCTATTTTTATTGTCCTTTCATAAAATTCAATATGAAAAATCATAAATTTATTAAATCATTATTGATTCAATCATGCCATCTGATGATAATAATAAAATATATTATCCTGAGCTATAAAACTATATGAATTAACTCATTAAAATGCAAGAGTCTTTGAAAACGCTAAAGCAGTTTTATCCAAAGTTGTGTGTCCGAACTATTTTACCAAAAAAAAGTATCAACTTCAAAGTATTCTCCATAACACATAATATATTTATCAAATCTGTGATTCCATTCTTAGAAACATTTTTCAAACGTATCTGTTTGGGTGGCCACCAGAACCCCTCATTGTTTTCATCACCTTGTTTAGGTCTTTAAATCACCGTCTTTTTATGCCCTGTTTCATTCCCGAAACCCAAAGAAGTCTTACAGAGTGAGGACACGTGAGTCAAAGTATGGGTGGGACAAGAAAGGCCTGTGGCTGTTGCTGAAATTTGGTGCACTGAGATGGCTGCATGAAAAGGGGGACTGTCTTGGTGGCAAATCCAGAACCATGTCTGACACAAATCAGGCATTTTTTTTTGGTATCACACTCTTAGGCACTTTTCAGAACCTCAAAATAGAAAACTTTATTAACAGTCTTACCTGCTGGAATGAACACTAAATGCACTACCCCCTTATATTAGAGAGACAGAGGACCATTTTTTTGGGGGGCTACCCTCTAATATTCTTAATATTTGTACTCCTGATTCACTTATGAAATTCACTTCAAAATTTCTGAGTAAAATATTATTGCCTGCTCTAGCAGAAGCTCCTCAACTGTTATTTCTTAGGAAGAAGCTACTAACCATACCTCAAAATACATTCTGTTTGTCAATATGTTTGACAAGTGCTACTCAGTAAATAGCTTCCTCTATAAAATTTATGATATGGATTTTTGTAATCAAAATTCTAAGAAATTCTGAAAAATTAAACATGCTTTTCTTAATGCAACTCTTCTCAGATCAATTTGAAAAATAAGAGTATTTTTACAGTATGCCATGCCACTATAGAAACTGCTGCATATACATATCCAATGTTTTGAGAATGGACATACTTTTGTGTTTAAGGCAAGCTTGCTCTGTGAGTTAGGGATACCAAGATTTTTCAAGGTAATGCTACAAAGAATGTGACATTTCCAGGAAATGTAAAGCCTCTGTTCATTTTTATTGTTGTTATAGAAAGACCATGTTACATAGTAACTAAATTTGAATAATAACAAGTTGCAAACTGTTTTTTTTTAAATAGTCTTAGACATAGATTTAAGATTCCATTAATCACTTCTTCTAGACCTACAAGTCTTAGGTCATGTGTTCTTCAGATTTATGAGCAATCTATGTAAAAAGTTTTTACACTTGGCTGCTAGTAGAATGACAATATTTTTCTACTGCCCATGTGTCTTGGTCTAGTTCTAAAATGGAATATTTTCTAAGGCATATGATGTCGAAAGTTTCAAAAAATCAAGGGACTGCATATTAGTTAAAGAAATTGTGTGAACTGCTGAATGGATAAAAACTTGTTTGGGGAGAGTACTTAAGAACAATAATGGTTACCATGTGCTCTGTGTTAGCCATTTACCTGAAAAAGTCCAAACCAGGTAATGATCAGGGGAAAAGTGGTGAACTTTTATTTGGGATGATATTGATAAATTACTGCACTATGCTTGCCTCATGCTATCTAGAACATGAATATTTTTTGTAAATATCACTGCAATAAAGCAAGCTAAGATCAAAATTAATGAATGATGTTAAGTAACTCAGGATCTAACACTGTGAAAATATAATGTGGGGGAAAGATATAGCTTTTAATTAAATTTTTATTAGGCAAGTTTTTCATCTACTTCAAACCATGTACAGCATAAATATGATGTGTTGGATATATTTTTCTGAATAAATAATGCTAGCATCACAATAACATCCTGAGACCTAAAGAGGATTCATTTCTTTTCCTCTTGGACAAAACACAATTTGAAGTTCATACCCTCCCTGAACTAATACATTAAAAAAAAACAATTTTTCGGGGGTATCACATTGCCTTCTCTCAAACAAAGATTACTAACCATTTGTTATATCTGTTCATTGTTATGAGATTTCTTTCAGATTATTTCTTGAAATAGATTTTTTTCAAAAGACTACCAATTTCCATTACTATCAATGTTATTGAAACTTTACTGGTGATAAGACACCAACTGTTTCTCTCTCTTTCTGAAAATACCCATTTATGTAAGATCACAGCTTAAATGTTCTGGGAGAAGAATTCTGCCCTTGTAGCTTTCAAGTACATTAAATGTGGTTGAATTTACTTTGGATAATTTTGTGGAATGTAGGATGGAGAGTAAATGGCTTCTTTCAAGTGAACTATTAAGTCTATATTTTGAACTATGAAAACTATCAATCATCCACTTTAACCAGGAGATAGGTCCTAATTAAAAAATCGATGGCAGAGCCTTAAGCTAGATTACATTTGAGCATAATTTGAGTTATCACCTGTTTCCACAACCTACTAAATAGGTAGGACACTTACTCTCTGTCAGTTTTATGTTGTTGCTGTCGTTGTCCTTAGATGAGATTATTATCTGAGCTGCATAACTTAGATTCAAGTGTGGTATTCTTTGAAAGCACCTTGTGATGTCTCAGCAAGCTTTAAAAAATGTATACATAAAAATATTGGTTAGAATTAATAGTGGTTCTTTCCTCAAGCCATCAATTTAAAATATAAATAGTAAAAAGGAGGCAGAGGACTTCTTAAAATTTGTCAGTCTCAGGGCTCTAAAACAATTCTGACAGAAGCCCATGTATTTCATACGAAGTACTTAAAATAACAAAGATTTATATTGAATTTTTTGCTGGTCACCTTTTAGGCAAATGGTATATTGTCCTATAAAATAAGTAAGATCTATGCTTACTTTGCACCTTTAAACAATTAGCTATTTGAGAACAACAGTCTACACCTTTAAATAATTAGCTATGTGAGAATAAGCAGTACCTTTCAACAGTTTCTCCAAAGCAAATATGGGACAGAAAGGAGAGGACGAGAAGCTAGATCATTGAAAACTGAACAAGCAGAATAGAAATAATGAGAAAGTTGAGTGTAAAAATTGTAACCACATTTATGGAACAATTTTTAGAAAACTTGCCAAAGCAAAACATAATATGTTGTACACCTAAATGATAATAAGATTCTCCTCTAAAAAATAGTGTAGATTCTAGATTATCTTGAAGACAGTAAAGCAATAGGAAGTTCCAAATATTGTTCAATCAAAAAATCATATTGTTTTCTTTTTTGGGGGGGTATCACTGCCCTCTGGTGGTCATGGGAGCTACCCAGCCACTAGTCCTGAGAACCGCTGCTGGATTTGAACTGCCAAGCCCGCGGGCCGCAGTCCCGCGCACAATCACTACACCGCTGGGGCTCAGCCCAAAACAGTATAATTTTCTATTTGTTGGTTATCATTCGTGTTTAGCTCATTCTCATTTTTTGACACATAGTTCTTAAAGTTCAAGGATATTGTAGGACAATTTCAATAGTACAATATATTGCAATGAAAGGTGGGGAATATTTCAGTAAAAGCAGGTAAAATATTTTCATTTGATGAAAGTTAAAACACAGAGATTCAAGAATTTCAATGAACTTAAAGTGAGTATGTATATGCACACATGCTTAACCATATGCATACACGCATATCCTATAGTGTTGCTGTGGATCAGGTGTCATCTACTCAGCTTCAACAATAGCGACCAGATGCATAGCAGAGTGAAACACTGCACAATCCTATGCTGTCCTGACTAGTGTTCCTATTCACAATGCATTGATGTAGCCACTGTGTCAATCCATCTTGTCAGGGACTTTCCTCTTTTTCACTGCTCTTCTACTTTACCAAACAAGATGTCCTTTTTCAGGGATAAGTCTCTCCAAATAATATGTCCGGAGCATATAAAACAAAGTCTTACCATTGTTGGCTCTATGGCATACTCTAAGCTGACTTCTGCTAATAGAGAACAGTTTGTCCTTTTAGCAGTCCATCATACTTTCAACCAGCAACACAGTTCAAATATGTCAATCATTCCATGGTCTTCCTTATTCAATATTTTATTTCTACATGCATCTTATGCAATGGAGAAATCATCAATTGGTTCAGGCATCCTTAAAAGCATCTTGCTCTTCAATACTCTAAAGATTTCTTGTGCAATAGAATTAACCCAAAAGGTTTTTTGATCTCTTGACAAATGCTTCGAGGTGCATTGCTTGTGTATCCAAGTAAGATAAAATTCTTGGCAACTTCAATCTTTTCTCCACTTATCATGATATTACCTATTGGTCTAGTTGTGAAGATTTGGGTCTTCTTTTCATTGAGTTGTTATCCATACCCAAGGATGGATAAAAACAGGAACTGCTTCAATTCTTCTTGCATTCCATGGGTTGTTAACAAACCTTCCTTCAATTCTGTTGTTTCACTCTTCTTCATATAATCCAGTTTCTCTGATAATTCCCTCAGTGTGTTAGTCCGGATAGACTAGAGAAACAAATTCATAAACATGCATATGGATATAATGAAAAAGTTTATATACAAGAGGAATGGAACATTGAAAATGCATCCCAACCCAGTCTAGTCCAAGGTCATAAGTCCAATATTAGCCCATATGTCCAATACCAGTCTATAAAATCTCCTTCTGACTCACAAAGCATGTGCAATGACACCAAGACAATAACAGGTCAGTGGGTACGGCGGAGTTTTGTGTGTCCAGTAGCTGTAGAAACAGTAGAAGCATCCTGGTACTGGCAGGGGTCTCTCTGTGGCTCCTTGTTTCCAGGGCTCAGTGTCTATCAGCAGTATCCAGTGATGGTAGAAGCATCTCAGCATTGGTGAGGGTCCCACCGTGGCCTCCCAAGCTTCTCAGGACTAGCAGAAGTCTCCATATGGCTTCTCCAGCCCCAGAGGTTTGATTCCATCAGGATAAGCCCATGTGCCTTCTTCTCTGGCTCCTCCAGTTTCCAGGACTCGGGGTCTATATCATGCTGTCAAGTTTCTTTGCTGGTAGACTATCTCCAGGAGACTGAGTCAAGTCTCTCTCCTTCAATTGGGAACTACAGCGAGACTTCACAGAATTCTCAGGAGAAAGCCATGGCCAGACAGAGTTCTCACTGACTATCTTCAGATTGACAGACTAGACCCCACCCCTACACTCCCAGTGCTGCAATTGGCACAGATCAGTGACTGCCACACTCAGCATGTAGTTTGAAAAAGTATGATACAAGAAAGTAGTCCTCTTTCACAGCATTCCTGATTTTAAATCATGCGATTCCTGATTTTAAATCATGCGATATTCCCTTGTTCTGTTTGTACAACTGCATGTTCATCTAGGTACACGTTTTCAAGGAACACAATGAAGTGTTCTGGAATTCTCATTCGCTTCGAGGATATCCAAAGATTATTATGATCTACCATAATAATGATCTATATAATTACTGAGGCAAAGAAACACATGTATTCATCTTTCGAGTATCACCTGCTTTGAACCAAGATCAATGTGACATCAGCAATGCTAGCACTTTTTCCACATCTTCTGAATGTGGCCTGAACTTCACATTGCCTGTCAATGTGTTGTTATAACTAGGGTTGGACGATCATACGTTTTGTATAATAATATGGATATCATTCTATTAATTCTGTTAATACCTGCAGCCATGTCATTGACTAATGCAAGAAACCTTATGCATAAAAGGCTTATTAGCAACCTAAAATATGCACATGATACAACCTTGCTTATTGAAAATGAGGAAGACTTGAAGTATTTGCTGATGAAGATAAAAATATTCAGCCTTAAGTGTTTATTCCATAGAAAGAATATAAAATCTTTGCAACTGGACAAGCAGGTACTATAGCAAGAAGCAGATAGAAATGGTCAAAGCTTTCATCTTGCTTGGATCCACAATCAGGGCTCATGAAAGCAGCAATCAAGACATCAAGAACTGCATTGCAGTATGGAGATTTACACAAGCTCTTTCAAAATACTGAAAATCAAGGAGGTTATTTTAAGATTAAGGTACTTCTAGTACAAACCATGGGATTTTTCAGTCACTTTCTATTCATGTAAGAGTTGGGCATTTAATAAGGAATGTGCAGAATTGATGTGTTCAAATTATCATGCTGGTGAAGAATATTGAAAGCATCACGTACTCTCAAAGGTACAAAACAATGAAAAAAGTTAGTGAGTGTAAGTCCCATAATTTGTTTTATACTATTGAAATGGTCAGAGTGTTCCTGAGAGGAAAGAATGGTAAGATTTATCACAAGTACTTTGGACAGGATTTCAAGAAAGGCCAGTCTCTGTGGAAGCATATTTCACTTAGTAAAGTATGTGGGAAGCAAAAAAAGGGAAGACCTTCACCAAGAGAGATAGACACAATGGCTACATCAATGGATTCAAGCATCGAAACAATTGTGAGGATGGCATAGGACTGGGTAGTGTATCAGTCAACTGTCCAGGGGCTGGCTCTGAGTTGGAACGATAGGTTGTGGTTAGGTGAAGGCTGAACCTAACAACAAAACCACATGCATTCACCCTTTTGGGGAAAAAAAAAGTTCTTTGAATTAAAGGATCTGCATTTTCATTGGACTTTTGGGCACCTGCATTCATAACCAAAGTCTAGTAGAGAGCAAAGCATGCATAAATACTTCATCAAGGTAAACACGCTCATAGGGTTAACTTCTTTCTCATTTCATCTGGTGAGATTCTGGTCTATTTAGGTCTACCCATTTCATGAGTCAAAAGTAGGAGTTTTGGAAGTTCATACTAACTTCACTGTCCTCCCGATCAACTGGCTCCCTCCACCTCCTCTCAGCACTAATGCCCCTAGGCCATGCCCATATGTTCAGGTTCTGCACAACTCTTTAAACATCAGATTTTCTAGTGGCTATTCTCCTCTCTCATCTACAAGCTTGTGGATTAGGTCAACAGATTCTAATGGAATATGTCTAAGCCCAGCCCATCTCTTCATAATTGTGTTTTTCCCATTTCTACTCCAAAAGTGATTTCAGGTGGTCATCTAGTAAGCAAATCAGCCCACCTATAGGGCTTCTTTATCTCTGAGCCATAGAAGCTGGGTATTCTCTGATGGGCACCACCTTTTCCAACTTTGCTCTACCCAAAGGCAAACTACTTGCTCCAAAATTCAAAAAGCCAAATCTATCTATCTATCTATCTATCTATCTATCTATCTATCTATCTATCTATCTATCTATCATCTATCTATCTATGTATCATCTATCTATCACTATCTATCATCCTCTATCTATCATCATCATCTATTTTCCTCTCTTTCAGGAATAACTTCCTAAAGAGCAAAAATTTTCAAAGGTCAATTAAGATAACATTATGATCTCTATGTACCTTCATGTATGACTTTGAATCCTCCCACAAAGAAAACTATAGGTTTTACAAAATATGTAATGAACGAATAATGCTAATTCAGGAAAAACTATTCCAGGAACTTGAAGGTACAGGGTTCTTCTATGAGATCATCATTAGTTTTATGACAAAATTTGACAAAAAATATTGATAATGTATTGCATGAATAAAAATGAAAAATGTATAGGTAAAACATTAAGAAAACAATACAATATATTCAAAGAATAATGCATCATGACTAAGTAATGACTACCCAAAGAATTCAAGATTTGTTTATCATGAGAAAAATAATCACAGTTATATACTATATTCATAATATAAAATTCAAATTGTGAGCACTTCAATAGATGCAGAAATAGATACTGTCTGATAAAATTTAGCATATAACCCTTATAAAAACATATCTGTATAAATTAGAAATATTAATAACTTCCTTAATCTGATAAAAAGCATCTACAAAGAAAAACCTATAATTAACAACATAATTACTGATGAAGATTGAATTATGCCTACCTTAAATTAGGAATAGGATGTGGATTTCTGGCCATACTACATCTATTAAATCTTTTGTATGAGGCTCTACCTTGTGCAATAATGAAAAATAAAATAAAATGTTTCAAATTGAACAGAAGTTAAACCTGTTTTTAAACAGGGAGATTAAATGATCATGCTTGGATAAAAATAATGAACTGTGCAAATATGTTACCAGAAATAAATACATTTAAGAAGATTGCATTATCTAACGTAAATTAAAACATTTAAATATTTCTATATTAAATCAATAACTAATAAAATTAAATTCTATATTAAGTGATATTTGCTATCAATTAAAGAAAATTATATTGATTTATGCAAGATTTCTAAATATCATATGTTCTTTCTTTGTGAGTAATATTATGGAACTACTATAGAGGAAAACAATGAAAAAAGTTAGTGAGTGCAAGTCCGACAATTTGTTTTATACTATTGAAGTGGAACCTAAGAGAATAAGAAATATTCGTGTAGCTAAGGCCACATTTTCTTTGGGGATTTTTACTTTTTCATTTGTTTTGACATTTCAGCTATATAATTTTGTTGCTGGCCACTGCCTGTGGTTATGGGTGTGATGATAAAATTCACAAAATATGTTGTAAAGAACATGTGTAAAAGTGGAAATGAAAAATTGCATTGATATTTTGTTGAAAGTGAGCTATAACGCATTGTTATAAAAGTAGCTTATTGCAGGAGTAAAGAAATGAAATGTTTGCTAACTCCGCCTAGAAGAGAGAATTGAAATAAACACACTAAATGAAGGTTTACAATAGCAGGTAAATCAATTCAGCAAGAACTATAGCACTACAGGACATATTTATAAATATGTATTTATCTTTTTTGCTAAATCTGAGTGTATTGTTTCTTTAATGTGGTAGGCACATATACTTTTGATAACTGTACTAGTTAGAACTTTCATAAAACATTTATAGTCCCTGCTCCTTCTCCCTCCTTGCTTCATCTTCTGGTGTCACTTTTTCTTATGATGAATTTTAGTTGGTTATTAGATTACCTTGAAACAGTCTAATAATGTACAAGGGAAAAGTAGTGATTAAAGAACAGCCCAAAGATGATGAATGACCATAAAATAAAGTCAGAAGAAGAATGGTGCAAAACAAATCAAATGAGGTAAAAACATTAAATTTATTCAGGGGAAGCTGGAGAGAAACAGGGGACTAATAATACTGACTACCAGAATGAACAAAATGTTCTAAAATTGATTGTGGTTATGATTACACAACTCTTTGTAATATGTTTAAGCCATTGAAATGTATTGTTTGTGAATTATATGTCAAATAAAACTTCAATCTATAGGAAGAATAAATGTAAAATTAAGACTAAACACTTAATATTAATCTTCAACTATATTAGCAAAGAGTATTATACCATGAAAAACAGTAGAACCGAGATGAGCTTTGATGAGCTGGATTTAAATATCTCCTCTTAGCAACTTAATTAAAAGTGCAGAGAGGATTATGATTCAGGGAGGATCCCTTTACTTATTCATTCAGGTTGCTCATGAACCTGAGTTCCTTCAAATCCTATATTCCTCGCTGGTTATCAACTGGGGGTCTTTAGTAGCTTTAAGAGTTTAAATAATATTAATGATTGAGTTGCCACCGCAAACTGTTGGTCCACTTGTATAAGCCATCTTAGACAGTGATTTTGCAATTACATAATTTTGCAGTTCCATAATGATGAAATTGACTCCATCATGTGATGTGACGTGATGAGTTGTGAGGGGCTGTGAAGAAGCATCCTGTCTCACGAGTCTGAATCCATTGTAAAGGGAGTTTCTCCAGGGTTTGGCCTACATCCCCCTTTTCTCTTACATGTGATGAAAGGAGATAAAATTGACAATATTGACCTTTCAGAAAAAAGTGGGAGTAGAGTCTATCCTTTGAAATCTGTATCCCTCTATTAGAGTCTCCAAGTCTCAGGGGAATATTATTGCCAAGATACACGGATATTTCCAAGTAATTCCAGTTCACAGATGTTGGAAAGAGATAAAGACTTTCCTTCAACTGGACAGAGAACGTCTTGCCCTAGAACTGATATCCTAAATTCAAGTTTCTAGCCTTCTATAAGATCAGTGAATAAGTTGGCATTCATTTGCAATATATCTGTTTTCCTTTCTCTATTCTATAAAAAAATCATTTTACTGGGGGCTCATGTAACTCATAACAATCCATCCATCCATCCATTGTATGTCAAGCACATTTGTACATTTTTGCCCTCATCGTTCTCAAAACATTTGCTTTCTATTTAAGCCTTGGGTATTAGCTCCTCATTTCAGCCCTCCCTCCATGCTCCCCCATCCCTCAAGAACCATTGGTAATTTATAAATTATTATAATTTATAATTTTGTCATATCTTACACAGTCTGATTTCTATCTTCACCCACTTCCCTGATATTTTTGTTTTAACAGTACCAGATTTCACCATTAAATATTAACATAATCATAGTATAACAGCAGGGATTACAATATGGTAGACCATTCTTCTGCCTACCACATGTTCCACATTATATTATGCTTTAAAAAAATAAACAACTGAAACTCCAAATCAAATGATTTGCCTTCAAGTGAATTTCGAATGTATAAAGGGACTATATTACAAGACTTCGGAGGCTTGAAGCCTAACTGGAGCAGATTTAATGGAAAAAACTTCATCTTCCCCCCAGGACCTGGTCAGATCTTCTGGTTAATATTCTGACATTTATCTCATAGTTCCACTTAACAAAAAAACAAAACAAATTTACAGCTTCTAGTTGATGTCAACGCAGAATTCCTCCAGAATAGGGTAGAAGTGCTCCCTCCGTACACTTTCTGGGCATAGAAAGAGCTGTCTTTCTCCTCGGGAGCACCTGGTGGTTTCAAAGTGACACCTTGGCTGGTCATAACCAAACTGATGCCACTGGACAACCACATCAAACCCCAAACTTACTGCAATGCGGACTCATAGCGAGCACCTCGTGGGCTCCTGAGGCGTTAAGTGTCTACATAAGGAGAAAGCCGGTCTAGTCTGTCTCTTGGGAGCAGCTGGCAGCTGTGAACTGTAGACCATGTGGATGACAGTCCGACTTTTACCTACCACTGCAGCAGGGGTGAGGTTTAAATGAGGGAATACTGGTAAAAATATTGATCCCATGGCAATTATTTAAAACTGAGAATTTCACTCTTTCTTTATACTAACGTAAACACTCGTTTTACTTTTCTGCTGAATGAAATAAAGCACATCTTAAATCACAGCATAAACTAGGGTTTGCACTTCCCATTAAGTTCTTAGTTTTCATGTACTGTGGAAGGGGTAAATACTCCTCTTTTCCTTAATAATTTTCAGAGTGCAATTTTGCCATTTTAATTTTAAACTTTCCATGTCGTTTATTGTCTGAATATAATTCAGAATTGTCAACAATATTAAAATTCCAGGAATGTGGCATTAATCAGGTACCATGTAAGTTATTTTTCATAATGTTACACAATTCTTTCTGTTAACAGGGTTTTTATTCACAAAGGAAACAGGAACTACAATAAAGTATTTTTTATGTATAGCATTTTTATCCCTTCATTATAAAATCTATTCTCAAGAGGCAATATAATCCATAATGGAGTTTTTTATAACTGTAGAATTACATGCTTTCATGATTTTCATTTTATCTGAGTGCTACCGTGTTCTTTTCCACAAGGAAAGATAATACTTTAAACACAGAAGTCAAACTTAGTTGACTGGGAGTTAAGTTCAGGTCTAAGTTATGGCACCTGATCAAGAGAAAGCTCAGCAGAGATGTCTGCAATTTTTCACAGACTACCATCAGGCAGTTGACATTTTAAGTTCAAATTTTAAGGGTAGAATTTTCATATTTCAAAAACATCAATCAGTCTATCTAAAGTCACCTTCTTGCTTTGTACATACAAATGTACATAGTAGATGTGTCTTGAGATTCTTTGACTAATTTCTTCCTACTTTGTTTTTCTGTGTTTTACAGCTATTTCATTAACAAAGTCAAGATGCATGATCACATTTTATGAAATATAGACTGTAGCATAGAAAATGCTTTGCATTTTCACTTCTTGGTACAATGAAAAATGATGTTATAGCTGTCATAATTTAATTCAGAGTAATATATAATGTGTTTTTAAATAAACATTTTGGAAATGACACAAATGAAGACATAAAAGAGTGTCACCGTATGATGAATGACTTCTAAAGTAATTACATTTTATTTTAAAACTTTGACAAAGTAACTACTTGCTCATAATTTAGGTACAAATATTTAAAATTAATTATGATTTGGGGCATTTTAGAGGTTTTTTTCCTCTTAGATTTTCACAAATCAAACATTAAAATGAATAGCCATGTCACATTTTATATTTATGAATATATGAACCAATCGTCATAGAAGGCAAACCAAATGCAATGTTAATTCTTTTCATTATTAGAGAAGGTTGCACTCTGGTACAAGTGAAAAAAATAGAAGTTAGGCATGCGCTTTATTTTTAATAGGTCGCACTCATCTATTTTGTCTTCCACATAGTATTTCTTTTGATATCTCATGTAGTCTATGTATTCCTTACATTAGGGAACTTAGATTGGTTGCATTTTCTCATGAATATTCCTTATGGCTTTGGGTTTCAAGTCATTGGTCACTTTGAGTTTGTTTTTTTTATGCACATGGTCCTGTTTCATTTTTCGTCAGGTAAATATCCTTTTCTTCCAACACTATCTATTGCAGAGGACATCTTCTACTCATTTAATATGCTTTGCCCTACTTACTACTTGCCTCCAGGATGGGTGTTATAGCAAAACGGAGTGAAGAAATTAGCTGGTGCTGCTATCAGATAAAATAATGCCTGCATTCTTAAAATCTTGTCCCAGAACAAGCAGCCAAATAAGTGAGATGTCAACTAAGCCCACATGAAAGAAGCACACCATCATCAGTCATCAAAGGATTTTGAAGCATATAATCGATCAGAAGTTGAAGGGAGCGATTGGTATTAAAGCCTAAGGTATGATTATCTGGTTAGTGGAAGGTTATGGATGGCAATGGGAATCCAAGATTCATTGGTGGAGTGAACTCCCTCTATCCACAATTGAGGAAGAGGAGGAAAGGGAACCCTAAACAGATTGCATTGGTGAGTGGATTAAAGCAGGTCAAAGACATAAGCCTGACTTGCAAAGTTAAGCTTGTCAGCAAATTCGCCCTTTGATTCATGCTGTAGCTGATCTGGTTATCCAAAATCTGACCTATTTTGAGGTATATTGATTGCTTTGGTTTTTGATTGTACATATTAGGGGTTATCCCAAAAGTGTTATGTCTTTGGGGGTCACCCTCTTGATGTCGCAGTATATGTTTTTCTGGATTTGGGTGTGTGAAAACCAGGACCCATAAACCTATAGAACCAGTAGGTGGAATAAGGCTTGGGGACAAAGGAGGTGGGCACAGAAGGGTAGTGAGGTGATGATATCAAAGGGTCTATATAGAAAAAGAATGTCTGGAAACTGATTGTGATAGAAAATGTACAATTATGCTCAGCATGATTCAACTGTGGAGTGATTTGATATATGCATTAATTACAATTAATAAAAAATAGCAATTAAACAAACAGATCTTTAACCTGATTACAAATATCTAAAAGATTTTTCATTTTTCATTCTCATATAATTTATGTTCCTTGAACATTATTGGCTGAGCCCCGGTGGCGTAAGTGGTTGATTGCGGGACTGTGGCCCACGGGCTTGGCGGTTCAAATCCAGCGGCAGCTCTCAGAAGCAGCGCTGGGTAGCTCCCACAAAAAGCAAAACATTATTTTTGAGGTATGTAACTAATGAACTAGCTATGAAGTATGCTTGATAAGGCAAGGGAAAATGAATAATAATTAGAGGATTAGAAACCTGATGACAAAGGATCACAGTATTCCAAGAGAGAAATATTTTAAAAGTTAAACGAATAACTTCTTCACTATGTTGCTGTTGCTAGGTGTCATGGAGTCTGTTCTGGCCTACAGGACCCGAGCAGAAGGAAACACTGCACCGCTATGTGCCCTCCTACCAAATTGTCCCTATGCCTCAGCCCACTGATGCAACCACTGGGTCCATTCATCTCATTCAGAGTGCCTCTCTTTTTTGCTACCTCTGTAATGCACTCAGAATAATATCCTCCATTAGGGAGTTATCTCACTTGGTAATAAGTCCAAAGTATGTGTGTTAGGCTGGGTTGACTAGAAAAGCAAACCCAGGGATACTCATACGTATAAGAAGAAGCTTCATATCGAGAAATAATTATTCTGGAGCAAATGTCCCAGCCCAATCCACTTAAGTCTGACGTTAGCTCATAAATCCCTCTTCAGACTCTGTACCCATATGCCTTGAGGCAGAATGCAGGAAGATCACAGGCCAGTGGGTACAGAGTCTTGTGGACACATCTCCAGGTCTCTGGCAGTTTCCTTTGGATTGGCCAGCAGGAAGGGGAAGGCAGAGAGGGCAGAGGGTCCCAGTAGCCACATTAGGAAAAGGACACACCCACAAGGAGATACCACCAGACTTGACCTGATTGACAAGCTAGATTGATCCAGTCATACTTTTACACATCTTCCAGTTGACTTTAAACTATGTAACTACCACAGTATTAGAACAATGTCTTTCAACCCTTGCCTAAGGAATATTCTAGCTGTACTTCCTCCAAGACAGATTTGTTTGTCCATTTAGTAGCCCATGTTTCCCTCAATGTGCTTTTCCAGGAACACAATTCAAATGCATCCATTCTTCTCTGGTCTTCCTCGTTCAATGCCCAACATTCACATCAGTATGAGACAATGGAAAATACTATGGCTGGGCCACGGGTATATTTGGCCTCAAAGCAACATCTTTTCTTGTAAATACTTTAAAGAGGTCTTGTTCAGTGATTCCCCTAATGCAACACATCTTTTGATTTCCTGACTGCTGCTTCCATGAGCATTGATTGTGGATCCCAACAAGATAAAATCCTAACCTTTTCTCCTTTTATTACTGTACTTCCCTAAATCTGCACAACAAATACTTCTTTCCCTTATCCTCACATCTTTTTTTGTCATCTACTTTGAATAATCTTCACTATATGAATTTTTGAGAATATAAACAAGTTGCAGGTTGGTTGGGATAATATTATTTTTATAGAGTTATTTTATTTTTCCAAAGCAATTAGACACTCTTTTTGCTATTATAATCTAGTTTATCTTAAGGCATATTTTTAAAAAAGATTATCATGATATAATTATTGTGGCTTGTGTTTGCACAACAAAATATACAGATTAGAAACAAACAGTTTGAAGAAAAATCTTGATGGTAATTCAGAAGTACACTTGGAAGAAATGTACAAAAACTGATGTTATGTATTAAAACAAAAGAAATACTAACTCTGAGTCAAAAATGTGATGCAGGAATTTTAGGTCCTGAACATGTAAGGATTTTATGAAAATCTTGATCAAATTATTTTCTTTATTTTTAATTGTTCATGCAATATTTTGTCCTCTGATTTAAATTGAAATGTACATGAGTCTAAAAGTTTTCTCTAAATAATAAGGTTATGTTATTAAAATATTATATAAAAGTATAAAAGAGGCATGGGAGACATGACTTACTCTGACTTTATAAGACATGGGGAGTGGTTAAATGTCTTATCAGCACAAAGATAATTTCTCGGAGGCCTAGGCTAGACCTGCCTTAATCTTTCAACTTGTTTTACCAAGTCTACAACCAGAAATCCCTCCCAACGCCCTCTATATCTCCTCTAGGTTCTAAGCCATTCAAATACCACAAAGAACTGGTGGCAGATCACACTAAGGGTTGTGGGACTGTTAATGTCACATACAGAGGCACCAGGTGCACTCCTGGAAAGCATAGACCTGGAAGACCCCTTTCAAAGAAGGCCCAGTTGTTCATTGGATTTCAAAAGGTAGACCACAGGAGATGTTTGACCTGACAAAAATACCTCTTGTTTTCCGTACCTCCAGGCAAAGACTCACTGCCAACCCCACTCCCCAAGCAAAGACATCCCTCAATATCCCAGAAACCCCAAAAGAAAGAACCCAGGGATGGTCACCAGCCATCATTGCAACCTGACAGGGAAGGCACGGTATGTATCCACAAGGTGGGAATGATACCTCCACACATAACTGAGACCCTTTAAGGAAGGCCTTGACTTTCTGTTCCTCCTCCTTGCAAATTGGTTCCAATCATCCCCACTCCCCAACCACGTACCCTAAAATTATCTCTCCTCCAGGAAATGAAGGCCTCTGTGTTCTCAGTTCAGAAAGTTTCTGCCCATAATAGCAACCTAGCAAGGAAGGCCCTTAGAGACACTGCATTCTGGCAAGGTCCCTCTCCCCCTGCACACACACACACACACACACACACACACACACACACCTGTCCCTGACAGATGACAAGGACAATAGTGGTTGTCACTGTATCCTGGGAAGGAAGGCTTCCTGTCTCTGAGAAATGGCAAGGAAGTTCCCAGATTCCCTGGTGGCATAGGAAGAAGGTCTTGGCCATCCCAGCCCACAGTTAAGATGGGCCTATCAGCTCATAAACCCAGCAAGAATCAACTGTACCCAAGGATAATAGCTACAAAACAATGGCAAGGATACAACAGCAGATTGCAGTACACAAACAAAAAAAATCAAGAAAAGCAGCCGCAAGCAACTGAACAACCCCCAAACACAATAATTACTCTGAAGAACAGGACTTTTAATTACCAGAAATAGAATTCATTATGTTTACATTTATCATGCTGTAAATGATATTTATATGTCTTCAGCAGCTTGAAGAAAGAATTGAAAAACTAGAAATCCTGCACCACATATATATTCTGAAAAAAACAATAAGATAACAGAATTACACCATCTAGAAAAAAGGCTGAGTAATAGAATCAAAGAAAAGGAAGATTAAATTGTCTCCAACCATCCCCTCTCCACAATTAATTTAAAAAGCAAAAAATAAAAAATCTAAACAAAGCTTCCAGATGATGAGGGACATCATCAAAAAGAACAACCGATGTCTCGTTGTGATCCTGGAGAAAGAAGAAACAAAAGAATCTACAGGGAACATAGTATAAGAAAATAAGGGGAAATAACTATACTGTCACTAGCAAAATCCCAAACAGTATAGACTCCAAAGAAAAACATCATGACCCATTTTAGTCAAACTCTAATCTCCAGAAGAAGTGAACAGTCAGGGTGATGATCAACAAAGACACAATCAACTCCAAAGAAAACCAACGAAAACAAGCCCAGGTTCCTTGGCAGAAATGATGCATTCTGGCTGTACTTCTTGCAAACCAGGCCTGTTTATTCTCATGCCAGTTCATGGTCCTTTTACTATTCTTCTCTAGAACCACTATTCAAATGTGTTTTTCTTTTTGAGCATGGCTTATATAAGGCCCAACTTTAACATGCATGTGAGGGCATTGAAAGCACCAGGGGACGGATCAGGAACAGGTCAGTCTTTACAGAAGCACCCTTGCCTTTCAACACTTGAAAGTGATCTTGTGCAGCAGGTTTACCCAGTGCAATGCACTCTTAATGTCGTAATTGCTCCTTTTAGGAGCATTGATTGTGGATCCAAGCAGGACAAAACTCTTGACATTTTAAATGTCTTTGTCCTTTATTATGTGTCTATTGATTCAGTTTCGTTTTCTTTATATTTAGTTGGAATTCATGCTGAAGACTGAAATTCTTTCTTTTTTTAATGCTTTATGGACATATCTGACACTTTGGTATATCTACTCATGTATCGTTCTGTTCAATCCCACCAAATGGAGTTATACACACATTAATGTTATCTGGTCCCCATGCCCCCACTGCCTACCCCTTTTCTTTTCCCATACCCTCAGGAAACCATGACTCCTTTTAATGTTTGGGTAAGTTTATCCATCTTGACTTTCAAGTATTGAGCAATCAAACACACATATCCAGCATGAATAATGAGGTAAACACATAATACGGATACTGCAATTCTTGATCTTCCTCAGCCAGAACGTCAAGTCCTCCTCACTTTCAGGAGGTTGTGTCATGTGCACATCATAGATTGTTAATAACTTTTTTCCAATCCCTGATTACTTTTCAGTGTGCAGTTTTAATAACTATGGTGAGAGGATACCACCTGATGCACGTCTTTCCTGATTTTAAGCCTGCAGGGCTCCTTTTTTTTTCAATCTCTTCTCAGAAATGGTTCTTGATTAATGTTCCACATGAGCACAATGTAGTGTCTGTTATTTCCATTGTTCTCAAAGGTATCCATCATGCACTGTGTTCTACACAGTGCAATGCCTTTACAATTTAAAAGGTTTGAAGTCCTTATTCAAGGCAACAAATCTAGGAGAAACCCATCAGGTCTGTGGAGGTGGAGATGCCCATGTGTCTTGGCATCAAACATCCCTTGTGATTAGAGTTTGTTTGTTTTTTTTTAGCACACATTCAATGAATGCATTCCACTCATAAATTTTCTGTCTTGAAAGTACTAGTATTCTATTCCTCTCGGCTCCCTTTTCCATTCTATTTGTAAGATCAAATGCATGACTCAAAAGCAAATGTATGACTTAAGAAAACATAACCTGAATAAGGTTTTTGATTTAAAGTACATATTTTTATAAGATTATAACTCAGGACAAGATTCAGAGACACACTGGTTCATTCATCTGTCTCTCAGTCATCATAATGTATAGGATAACTACATCAGATCAAAAAGAGAAGAAAACTGCACAGTAATTGAAATAATGTCATTGAAAAGTTTGCATGGATTTTGAGAGAACTCAAGTTAATCCATAGCACAGGCTAGGAGTAAAGACATTTTTTTTTCAAAGAAATGTTCATAATTAAAAACAAAATTCATTCAATTTTCATGAGGGGTCCCACGAGTGTAGTGGTTAGATGCTAGGCTGCTAACGTCTAGGTCAATGATTTAAGATCATTAGCCACTCCAGAGAAAGGCAGGACTTTCAACTCCCTTAAAGAGCTGCAGTGCCAGAAAGTTACAGGGGCAGTTGTACCCTGTCTTATAGGGTCATTATCAATCAGCATAGACTTGATGGCAGTAATCTCTTCAAATAGAATACTAAGCTATTACCATATGGTACGTTTTAAGAAAAGACAGTAGTTTTATAAATAAGTTCTATTTCACATAATTTTCTAAATTCTACTATTAAATTTATTTTCATATGAAGCTATCATAATCTAACCATTTTAATGGTGAAATGCACTCTCTTTAAGAGAGACATTTTTCTAAATTTTAGGAGATAGGTTTTTATAACAATAGTTGAGTTGTATGTTTATATATCTTGATATCCCATTGTATCTATTTTTCAGAATATATGAGGTGTACTGCTCAAATTGCAGTCACAGCTTTTAATGGGAATACATATTACAATCGTGAGTTTTACAGAAACAGGTACAACTCAGCCAGCAAGTGTCTTTAAAATGTTTATGAGGATTTCTCTTGAGCCCTTAATTGCTCAATTTTAAACTGCCTTCAGCATTTATGTAGGGCACTTAGTGCTAGGAGTAGATCTTGGAAAACAGTTTTGCTTCAGGCTCAGAAATGCCCAAGAATAGGGACAACCAAAAAAAAGAGTGTGGAATCTATATTTGTCATTTCTAGGTTATTGTTTCTTATTGACATAGTCTCTTTGCTCAATTTTTCGTAGCTTCTGACTATGTGGAATCCTCCATTGTATAAAAAATCATTGCATTGGAATGTTATCTAAAAACAAAACACATGACTTGCTTGCAATGTATTTTATTGCACAGCTATCTTTCCATGAAATGTAGACATATGGTTCCCCAAAATCATGTGTTGAAATATACAAAAGGGTGAGGGAAAACATAAAATCTAAATTTTATATGGAGAGTAGTTGTTGCCTTAATAAAATCCCCTATTGGAGATTTCCAGAGCCTCTCTTCATTATTTCTATTTGTAGGCACTCTCTATACCTTTAAATTATTGAGTTTCAAAGCCTAAGTTCTCGGCTGCTTGTACCTTTTTTCTGTAATAGTTGGGGGTTGTTGCATCAAATTTAATATTATTTTGTGATTTATATAACAAAATAGATGAAGAATCACAGCTAGATATGATGTGGCCGCTACAATCAAAAAGTGTTATCAAGTATGTATTTCCACCATTGTGGATATTAAATGGTTCAGCAAATTATTCTTAATTTTTTTGTTTGTTTTTTGTTTGTTTTTGGGCATCACTGCCCTCCCACTGCCCTAGTAGGAGTGGGAGACCCAGCCTTGCTCCTGGAGAGCTGCTGCTGGATTTGAACTGCCAAATCAGTGGGCCACAGTTCCACTGTAAACCACTATGCCACTGGGGCTCAGTTCCTGTCCTTCATCGTTTACTGGCTATTTTAACAGGACTCAGAATGCTGAGCCCCTGATAAGATGTCTGTTATTTGGCATGTGGAGTCTTTTATCTTCTTGAGCTAATATGTCCTAGGTACTTCCTGCTTTCTTCATGTATCAGTTCACAATATATCATAGCTATTAGTTATAGCAGGGAAATTAGACATTAGAAATTGTCTTCACATGAAAGAACTGTTCTCCTTGATGTATAAAATAAGTAGATTTAGAATATATTTGCTGGTGGAAATTGTAAAAGAAATATTTGAAAATTTGCATGACTCATATAAAAGTTCTAGTTGAAGTTGAAGTAAGCTTTTAAAATTTACAAGAAATAAAGATGAGCATATCCCTCCTTAATTTAGAAACCATGACAATAATATATTTGGCAGATTGAAAACCAGTGATCAAAACCCAGATAGGTGGTGGGATGTCATCAAAGATATCACACATAAAGAAAGCAAAAGCATCATTAAGAAGCCAGGATATAACAGAGAAAATGAATGCCAAAAGAAACTAAACATTGTTCTTGCATGGAAAGTAGCTAAAGACAATGCAGAAATTATGAAGCAAATCATCTTTATGGAAGATTTCAAAGTGAAATTGAAGCATTACTCTGAAAGGTACAAATACTTGAACTTAATTAACCAAAATGGAAGAATATATGATAATTTCTCAGCAATAGTAAGCAAAAGAAGAAATTCAATACTTAAATACACTACTAAATACTTTATAAAAATGAAAAGATAAATAGCTCTCTAAGTAAAATGTTGAATGATGCAGAAAGTACTCAAACAAATCAAAACAGTACACAGACTCACTGTACCCAAAATCATTGATCAATGTTTGACCATTGTAGGAAGCAATGTGGGAACAAGAACTACTAGTATGATTCTAAAAAAAATCAACCACTCAATGAAGACATTAATGAATCAATAACAACAAGCCAGGGCTCCAGTAACCAACAAACTTCCATTTGAAATGTTTCAAGACATAGATGCAAATATGTCAAGAACATATTTTTCTATTCCAAGATATTTGAAAGATTTCAAGTGAAAGAATTTTATAATTATTCCCATTCAAAAGAAGGTAATCCAACAGTCTAAGGAAATTATCAAATAGTATAATGTTGAATACATGTAAAATTTTTCAGAAAAAAATTTTAATTCCAGGAGTATATCAACAACAAATTGTCAAAATTTGAAGAGGCTATGAAGTGAGGGCTATTAATGCTGATCTCAGATGTTCTATACTGAAAGCAGAGAATAGCAGATGGCTGCTTACTTATGTTTTATCAGCTATGCAGAAAAATTATTTATTAATCATAAATTATTGACATAATTTTAAATAATGGGAATTCTAGAGTACTTAATTTTACTCACATGGAACCTACCCATAGACAAGATTCAATAACTTTAACAGATCAATGGGGTACTGTATGGTTTAAAATCTGAAAATGTTGTGTGCCAGATTGGTATTCTTTTATCACATTTGATTAATTTGTGATTTGAGACACTACATTGACTGAAAAAGAATAGAGCATTGGTATTGGAGGAAAACTAGCAATCTGCAAGGTGCAGATGACACATCCTTGCTGTCTGAAAGAGAAGAATTGAAAAATTTACTAGTGCAGGTCATAAAATAGAGCTTCAGTATGGAACATAGCTCAACATGAAGTAAAAATATTATAGGTGAAGTAACATGGCAATAGCAGACAAAAGTGAAATTTACAAGATTTTCCTTTTACATAGATTCATAATCAACCCCCATGAAGTAGCAGTAAAAAAAACCTTAAAATATTGTAGTGTCAAATTGATTATAAAACATCTCTCTAGAGTTTTTTTAATAAGTTGTTACCTGAAGAATTAAGTATATCTGAATCAATCTATGTTATCTTTAATGACCACACATACATGTGAAATTTATTGATGTATAAGGAAGACAGAGACAACTTGCTGAATTCGAATTTTTGCAATGTTCAAGAATATAAAACATACGATAGAGTGGCAGAAGTTTGAACAAATCTCTCTTGGAAGTCGTGCATCCAAGAAATCCCTCAGGAGCAAGAATGGCAAGACTTCATGTCATGTATCATGGAGATACTTTCTGGAGGGATCAGTTTCTGAAGGAGTATGTAGTAAGAAAAGGCATGGAGCTGGTCCCTGTCCTCTGACAACACAAGAGGGAGGAAGACTAAAACTCCATATCAGTCCAAGACTGAGACCGATGGGACTGAAGACAGTAATGTCTTCACATAAAGTCAGAAATGTCTCCATACTCAGAGCTTCTTTACAAATTGACACCAGCCATTCTTCCCACAGCACACTCTACTTCTGAACTGATAATGACCACACAGAAATCACAGAGCATTCTCAAAATACTGTATATACTTGAGTACAAACTGACTTGAATATCAGTCAAGGTACCTAATTTGACCACAAATCCTGCAATAAAATATGCTGAAATACTCAGATTATATATGAGCATATTTGGTAATTACCTGCTTTAGCAGTTTGCAATTCAGGAAAAGAAATGTGTAAGATACAGTTATCTGGTCAAGATAGCCTATTCTCTAGTATTCCAAAGGCAGGCTCCTCTCTGGTCCTCAAGAATTGGAATTTCACCTACTTGGTTGGCAAATGTTACAAAGCTTTTTTAGAGAATGTCATTCTATCATAAACCTCGACCTGAGGAACTTGGCTTTACCAATGTGGGTCAGCAAAACTAGCTCATGGTTAAATGTCTGGAGGCACCCCACGCCACAAGAAAACCTCCTCCCTGAAGTTGCACAACTTTGTTTTTTTTGTGCTGTCGCTCTCAATTCTGCTACACCACCCTGCTACTGCCCAACTACTTTTCCTGCATCAGAGCTCTCCATCGTTGACTTGAGAAGGTTTAATGTGTAGGAATCTCAGTTCCAAAAAAATAAACTTCATTTCTGTTGCTTTTTTCTTGATGGTTGTGAGTTCCCACAACTTGCTGCTCAGTTGGTTCATGTTATACCCACAAGAAGGTAAAATTGGCCAGTATCCAAGTAATACTTCCATGATTTCACAGCCACAATTAATCTACTTAATAATCACTCACAACTGAAACATATAACCCTTTAAGCATCTTCTACCTTCTTTTACCTATAACTGTCAAAAAATTAATTGGGTGAGAGATAGAAGACTAATTGAGAGGAAAGAACTAGGAGGCAAAAGACGTTTAAAGATGTATAACATATGCATTTACATATGTAAATATATCAATATGATAATAGGGATTTAGGCTCATGTAAATATATTACAAAAGTTAAGTATTAAAGTAGCAGGCAGATATTGGACTTCTACTCAAGTCCTCCCTCAATGAAAGAATGCTTTATTCTAACAGCCTAGCATTCTGTGATGTTCACTTTTCCTACATGAATAATCACTGCAAACAAACTGGGTACATAAACTGATGTGGTAAAGACAGCTGATGGTGCACAGCTATCAAAAAATATAGTGTCTGACGTCTTAAAGACTTGAAGTAAAACAAGTGACCATCTAGCAGGAAAGCAACAAAGCCCACATGAAAAAAAATACCAACCCATGTGATCACGATGTGTCGATGGGGTCATGTATAGACATCAGAAGACCCAAAACAATCATTTTGATGAGAATGAGGGAGATCAGAATAGAGACTTAAAGCTCATCTATAAACAATTGTACCTCCCATCACAGAGGGGGCACAAGAAAGGAATGAGTCGCGCAGGGTGCATCATAGCACTGACAAAACACACAACATTGCTCTAGTTTTAATGTTTCCTCACCCTTTTGAACCCAGTTCTATCTTACAAATCTGACAAAAACAAAGCATGTATTACAGAAAAGAACTCTTGACATGCAAAATCCAAGACAAATAAACCCTCCAGGACCAATAAGGAGAGTAGATGCCATCAAGGTAGGGGAAGAAGGGGGAGAAAGGGCAACTAATCACAATGATGAACATACAACACCCCACTTCCTGCACCCAGGGGGGCGAACAACAGAAATGTGCATGAAGAAAAGCAGTGGAAGTATAAAAGATGACAAAAAGGTACAAATTATCAAAGGTTTATGAGGATGGGGTGGTGAGAAGGAAGGGAAAAAAAGAGGAGCTGATACAAAGGACTCTAGTGGAAAGAAAATGTTTTGGAAATGATGGTAGCAACATATGTACAAATGTGCTTGATACAATTGATGCATGGATTCTTGTAAGAACTGTAAGATCCCTCAATAAAATGATTTATTGAAAAAATTTTAAAACACTATTGAACTGCAGACATGCTTTGTAAAGTGAAAAAGAGGGTCAGTGAAGAAGAGGAAGACCCTCAATGACACTGATTGAAAACAGTTGTAACTATGTGCTAAAGCAGCAAGGCTTTTGAAATTGACAAAAGACTAGGCAACACGTTATTCTCTTATTCATGGTGTTTCTATCAGTCAGAACTGAGACAGTCATAACAATAAAAACAAGCCTTGTATATTCAGTGACTATGCTAATTTTTCCAGTGAACTACAAATATAGTTGGCATTCTTCCAGATTAAATTTGCAAAATCCAGTAATATTCTGAGAATAGACCATCAGCCTTTTGTTTTGGTCAAGAGGTCATTAAAAATGAAATAAGAGTCAGTCTTCCTGTTTTTTTGAACACTTAGATAATGGTACTAATCTTTAAAAATGTCTCTAGGCATGCAACATTTGTTTTTATAAATATATTATGGAGAGGAAGGAAGTTCAAGGTCTTTCATGTGGGCATTTGTATCATCACAGTGCACATTTCGCCAATTGAGAAAAAACTGTAGTTATGGTGCTATATATTTTTATTCCTATTAAACTGTTTATTCTTGGGCTGGAGAAATAATAGCTATGCGTTTAGCTTGGGTCACAACTGTGCTTATCTTATGAATTCTATAAACTCCAAATCTGTGTAATATGTTTCAAGCTGCAGTGTCAGTATAAAGCCTATAGCTTAAAAAACTCAAATATGGCTGTCTTTCTCTTTCTAATTAACATATTTCTCTAAATAAATCCAGGTATTCATTCTGGTTAAAAAGGGTAAAAGAAAGAAGATTCATTCGTGGCTTTGTGGATGAATGTTTCTTCAAAGAGATCTGAAATTTTCCACATCAACAAATGGTTTTCATTTGGTTTCATATAGAACTTGAATATTGACACTTAAGTCATATTTATACTCCCAGAATTTTTTTTAAATTTATACGCTCAACCAATATCAAACAACACTTATTTTATTTCTAATGACCTTGAGATAAATTTGCTATATATCCATGGTGTTTGGGCTTGGGAAAGTATGTAATTATAATTTCTCCAGAAGTCTATTTTCATATATTGACTATATTACTGATAATAGTTAAGCTCCTCTATTCAAGTGCTTCAGCATTCTATTCTAATGGAAATTGAGTAGCCATAATATTGTCCTTCATCATTGTTTCTAACTTATGAAAGTAAACTAACAAAGGGTTTCTAAGAAAGCTTAGGAGAAAAGTCTGTCCGCAAACTTTTTCTATCATTCAGGTTAGGAATTGGTTAAAGAGTTTGCATAGAAGCATTCCCTTCAACATCCTTGGAGCCTTTGGGCACCTTCCTGTTCATTAGATGTTAGAAATTCCTACACCTTAGTTTAATTGACTGTGGGCCTGCTTTCAATTAAGCAATCTTATAAACTAGCAAAGTACCCTTTTAGTGATAACCTGGCACAAAATATGAACACTGTGTAAGTGCATTCACGTCCATACTCCCTTTTGCTAATCAGAGTCTTTCTTCAGATGGTCTCCCATCCTGATGTTGTTGGTGTTAGGTACCATCTAGTGAACTGCAACTGACAGTGACCCAATGTATGCCAGAACAAAACACCAGCTAGTCCTGCACCATTCCCATGATTGGTTTTATGTTTGAGCCCAGCTTCCTGACAAGATGCCTCAATTGCATGAGACTGAGTTTTGCAATTTTTATCCGGAGAATTTTCCTATTCGAACTTCTTTTAAGACAAATTTTGTCATTCTTCTTGAAGATCATAGTAGATTTGATATTTTTCGCCAACATGATTCAAAAGTACCTAATCTTCTTTGGTCATCCTTTTTCTTTGTTCAGTCTTTGCGTAGCATATATATTATGCAACTGCATATGTATTTTCATACTATACACATGAAGGAAATAACCTGACTGGGGCAGGTAGATTTTTTTTAAATCATTTTATTGGGGGTTCATACAGCTCTTTTCAAAATGCATCCTTCCATCCATTGTGCACAGTCGTTGCCATTATTCTCAAAACATTTTCTCTCTGCTTGCGTCCTTGGTTTCAGCTCTTTGTTTTTCCCTTCCTTCTGCCACTCTCCTTCATTCATGAATCCTGGATGATTTATGAATTGTTATTCTTTTTTCATGTCTTATACTGGCTGATGACTCTCTTTACCCACTTTTCTGTTGTCTGTCCCCCAATGAGGGTATTGTAGGTAGATTCTTGTGATAAGTTTCTCTTTTATTCCCCCACCTTCCCCATTATCTTCGTTGTATTGCTAATCTCATTATTGGTCCTGAGGGTTTTATCTGTCCTGGATTTCTTATCCAGTGTACATGCTCTGGTCTAGTCGGATATGTAAGGTAGAATTGGGATCATGTTGGGGGGGAGAGGGCATTTAAGAACTAGAGGAAAGCTGTATGTTTTATCAGTGCTAGACTACACACTGAATTATCTTTTTCTTATGAACCTTCTGTAAATGGATGTCCAATTGTCTACAGATAGACCTTGCTTGGGTCTCCACTCTGCACTCACCCTCAGTCACATCAATGCAACTGTTTGTTCTGGGTCTTTGATGCCTGAAACTGTCAGGTAAGTCTTAATCTCCAAAGTAGCAGCATTATTTTTTAGTATTTTACATATGTGTTTTATTGCAGACTTGCCCAAAGCAATGCACCATTTCATTCCTTGACTTCTTCCATGGATGTTGATTGTGGATTTGAGTAAAATGAAATCCTTGAGTACTTCAATATTTTGTTCTCACTAGTTCCTAGTTTTATGCTCATTTTTCTGACAATCTTAGAATCTTTCTAAATCCCAATCCCTAGACTCAAACAGTCGCACATTTTCGAAAGCTTCTAGGACTTCCTGTGGCTACAGAAAAGAAATCCTTTCAAACTCACCTTAAAAACAGGCATCATTTTAGCCTAAAATATGGCACATAAGACAATTACTTTTTTATTTTCTCCCTGTTTGATCTCCAGAACTTTAAGAGGAGCTAATCTATGGTGCAATTTTATTAACCTCTATTGCTAGGAAGTGTCACAGACACGTGATCTCAAAGCCTATCTCTCCATATACACTTCCTCACGTGCCTTCACTTGTGATCATTTTTATAAAAGAGATGCCATCACCTGCTCATTACTATGCCCACTCTGGCAAGAAAGTTACGCATGTGTTTCTAAAATATGTGAACAACTGAAGCCTTAAATTATAATTTTAATATTCTTTCCTGGGGCTACTCCTGGTACCAATTACTCTTTTAGTCAGGAAACATATGGAACACCCTAATAGTGTAATTAAGAAAACCTTAATATATGTGCCATTTTTGGTTTAAGTAAGTCAACAAGGAATCATGAATCATCTT
This sequence comes from Nesogale talazaci, assembly GCA_004026705.1. Classification (NCBI taxonomy): domain Eukaryota; kingdom Metazoa; phylum Chordata; class Mammalia; order Afrosoricida; family Tenrecidae; genus Nesogale; species Nesogale talazaci. The sequence goes on from PVJH01006433.1 coordinate 49,923, forward strand.
TAGACTTGAAGTAGCAAGGGGAAGGAATTAAAACTCTAATACAGAGAGAAAAATTGTTGTAGGAAAGTAGGAAAGAACATATCCCTTGCCAAATGACACACAGTAGAAGACAACTGGGGGTTTTAATATTCTGATCTCTTACTTCTATCATTCTGATCTTACTAGTCTTTGCCATTGGCTGAAATATATGTTCCCCCTCAACTTAGTGTTGACTTTTATAAATAATTCTCTGCCCCTTTCTTTCCATCAGGAATATTTTACAAATAAACAAACAAACAAACAACATTAAAAACAACCCTCAAAGCAATCAAATGAGAAATTTATATGTGTGTGTGTGTGTATATATATATATATATATGTAATCCTATTCTTGGGGGCTCATGCAACTCTTATCACAATCCATATGTACATCCATGGTGTCCACATATTTACACATTTGTTGCCCTGATCATTCTCAAAACATTTTCTTTCTACTTGAGACCTTGGTATCAGCACCTCATGTTTTTCCTTCCACCCCCTCCCTCATGAACCCTTGATAATTTACATATTACTATTATTTTGTCATGTCTTACACTATCCTATGTCTCCTTCACCCACTTTTCTGTTGCTCACCCTCCAGGGAGGGGGTTATATGTAGATCCTTGTGATTGGTTCCTCTTTTCAACCCCATCTTCCCTCTACCCTCCCCATATTGCCACTCTGACCACTGATCCTGAAGGGTTCTTCTGTCCTGGATTGCCTGTGTTTTCAGTTCCTATTTGTACTCTCTGGTCTAGTTGGATTTGTAAGGTAGAATATGTATCATGATAGGTTGGTGGGGTGAGGGTGGAGAGTAAGCATGGAGGAACTAAAAGATAGTTTCATCATTGCTACAGTGCCTCCTGACTGGCTAACATTCTCCCTGTGACTATTCTGTAAGGGGATGCTCAGTTGCCTCTAGATGGCCTTTGGGTTCCCCCCACTCAGCACTCCACCTTATTCTCAGTTATATGATTTTTTGTTTTTAGATGCCTGATCCCATTGATATGTTGTGATTATACAGTGTGGTGTGCTTCTTCCATGTGGGCTTTGTTGCATCTGAGCATGAAGGCCACTTGTTTATCTTCAAGCCTTTGAGACCCCAGATGCTGTATCTTTTGATAGCCAGCCACCATTAGCTTTCTTCACCACATTTGCTTATGCACCTGCTCTATCATCAGTGACTCTATTGGGAAATTGAGAATCATGAAATGGCATTTTAAAAGAACAAAGTGTCTTGCATTGAGGAATTACATAAATGAAGGCCTAATGCCCATCTACTACCTTAATACTAAACCTATCAATATATGCACATAGATCCACTTCCCCACCATCATATAAAATATTTACATATGTACACACCTGTATTTAGACATTTTAAATGCCTTTTTCCTCCTAATCCTTTTCTCTATTTCCTTTTACTTTCCTCTTGTTCCACTATCATGCCCAGCCTTCATTTGGGTTTCAATTAATTCCTTTCAGTTACATTGCCCTGGATCAAGCCTTACCAGTCCTCCTACAGCCTCCTCACCAATGATTTTGGATCACTTGTTGCTCCCTTGTCCCCGGATTTGCTAAGACCCACTGCCTTCCCCCTCCTCCCCCTCCCCATCATAACTGTCGGTCCAGTTGTGTTCTCTTCCAGATCGTTTATCCCACCTATCTTATGTATATAGACCTGCAGAGACAATAATATCCACACAAAAAAGAGAGAGCAACAAAACAAAACAACAAAAATCCAATGACAAAAAAAAGGAAATGTTGCAAATAGTTCAAGGTGTGTTGGTTGACTTTTAGGAGCATTTCCCAGTTGAGTTTGATGGGGTGTCATGCCCTGGCCCCCAAATCTATTTTTGGTACTCGGAACTTCCTTACTCTGCTCCCCTTGCTGTTCTGTTACACTCCCTTAGTGTTTTGTGTTGATGTGGTGTGGTATGATCAGGTGCAATTCCCACACGGTGTCTCCATTGTTGACTAGCATATGGATGCAGGGATGTCCTGTATTATAGCGGGGCCAGCCATATGGTTCTTTATGTGTATCGACTGCTCTGAGCACGGATATCATTCTCAAGGCTTGTTGGGCCAGCTTGTGTTCTACTCTCTCTTCTTTCCCCTTCATTTGCTCCTGTGTGCTCTGATCAGATATGACCCTCTCCCTGAGCTGCAGCGTCAGTGTAGTTCTCTGAAGTCAGTTCTTCTGAGGGTGGAGAAGAGGGGCTGGACTTCGTTTGGATAGGGGCCGGCCCGTCAGACCTCTCTACTGGTTCCCTGCTTCATGCCAGTAGGTTTCCATACTTCTATAAAAAACAAAAACTTTCTCCTATATTATATGTTTTTACCTGCTCAGCTCTATCACTGCATTGTTCTCTATCAGTCTTTTCTGCTATGTTACTGTAATGAAAATATTGACTTTATTTTCCTGCTATAAGAAAATGCATATTGATTCTTTCCCTTCCAACTACCATAGCTGCCATATTTCTTTCTTCCTCTCTGTAGGAAAACATCCCATGATTTTAGAATTCATTATTTCCAGAAGCTCTCTTACTTTTATTCCTTAAATCTACTTAAATTTAACTTTCACCTTCGAGACTCAAAGCAGCACACTAAAAACCCACCTTTTTATTTTCTATGGTTAAATTTCAGTTGAATTATTTCTCCTTTTGGCAACTGTTGGTAGAGTTAATTTCTCATTTTATCTCAATGGAATTTTTAAAACTTGGAAAATAGGACACTGCACACTATTGATTTTTTACTTTGCTTTGCAATCATTCCTCTCAATATCCTGTTTCGTTCCCAGGCTTAATATTTTGTTCTTTTCCCCCTATTGTCTACATTCCCTTATTGATCTTCTGCAGTCTAATGGTTTTAAAGAACATCTATTTTAATGACCTTAAAAAATCATCAAGGCAAATATTCCTAAATTTTTATAGATATTTATTATATAAATTTATTCCTACTTAATATAATATAGATATTTAACTATATCTATCTTTCTTTCTATATATAATGTATTTAATATTGAACTGAATCTATGACCCTTCCACTTGGATATTAGATATTTTAGCAGACTTGCTAACTTGTTCTACAATTGTTCTACTTAAAGTCTCCCCATTATGTTAATTTTATTGTTGCTCCATGAAGGACTATTAGAGTATCCTGAATTCCTCCCTGATACCTATAATATATGTTGGCTATCTTTTCAAAATACACCTAGGATCTAACACATTCTATAACCAGTGCAGCCATCTTTTCTGAACTACCATCATCTCCAGTGAGATACTACAAGAAATGCTCATCGACTTCATCTTGTTTTTCTAAAGCATTTTCTGAACAGCCCAGCCAGTGTGGTCTCTTACTGACCTTGAAAGCCTTCTCCGCCAGTGAGAGAAAAGTGGATGTCACTTTGATTCCTGCATGATTGAGCTCTCAAGACTTTCCTTTTTTCGTTCTCTCTTTTAAAGAAGACTTTAAAACATGTGTGTTAGATGAAAGCAGCAGAGCATCAGTTGATATTCAATAAAGTGCACACAATCTATTTAAGCTCATACGTTAATTCTTTAGGTATCTATTTTACTGGGCTACTCCTTGGCTACGTGGCTAAGTGGCTTCTAGAAAGCATCAAGCATGTCTCTTTCTTAGAGTCTTCACTTTAGTTGTCTGCTGTTCCAGAAATGCTCTCTCTTCAGTTGGTGACTTGCATCAAACCTTGGCTAAAGATTCACCTTTTAAATGAGCTGTAGCCTAACCACACAGTGATGTTCAATCTGTGTCCTTTCCTATTTTTTATCTTTATTACTCATGAACCATCCAAATGTGTTTTACCTTTTCCCTAATTTATGTGTTCACTTACCTTTATCACCAAAATATTGGATGAATATGCACATTCCTTAAAAGCTACTTGACATAAAAGTTAGCACAATGCCAGTATGAATGCCAGTAAAGAGTTTTGCTCGTCTTTGGCTCTTTCCTCACACCATCATGTAAAAGTATACATCATTTACCTGCCAGCTCCCATTGCCACGCTATAAGGAGAAAAGGGCAGTATCATTAAATTCAAAGATATTTGGACTCTCACTTGAATTGGTAAAGATGTCCTTGCAAACCTTTAACTTAATTAATATGTTGCCTAGCCACACGGTTTTTTTAAAGGGAGAAATTAGATTATAAAGGACATGAATAGAGCACAGTAGCTGCAGTCGCTACAATATGTTCCTGCAAAAACAGTCAAACTCTAGTAAATGGCTCATTTTTCTGTTGTTTTAGCCACAAATACTAAGATAAAAGTTTTAGATGTGGGTGAGAGTTGATTATAATGAAAATGAGTGCATCTATCTAGTGACCAATGAGGAAAACAGAACTTTAATTTCATGCAGTTATCAGTGTGAGATTTTTTTTGGGGGGTGGGGGGTGGGCATCACTGCTCTCTGTTGGTGGGAGTAGGAGGCCTAGCCCCACTGCTGGAATTGAACCTCCGTCCCAGTGGGCCACAGTCCTGTGCACAACCACTACGCCACCGGGGCTCAGCCCTAGTGTGAGATTCTTTTAGGGTTCTGGAACAGATGTAATCTTTTTCTTTCTGACCCTTTCCTTTGTCAGACCCTTACACATTTTCTGGTTATACATAGTATAAAGTCAAACGTGTTGACAGGTTACCAGTGATATTGTTTCTGACTCCCAGAGACCCTATGTAAAGCAGAGTGACAAGTCACCCAATGCTGTGCCCGCATAACACTTGCGGTTTTGTTTGAGTACATTGTCGCCATTAGTTGTCATTGCTGTGTCACTAAATCTCACCCAGAGTTTTCCTCTTTTGCTGACCCTCTGCTTTGCCAAACCTGAGATGTTCTTTTCTATGGACTACTTCCCCCTGATTCCATCATTCTTGCTTTAAGGGGCATACTAGTTACAATTCTTACAAGACAGGTTTGCTTGTCCATCAGCTAACACATGGTAATTTCATTATGTGTCTCCACCACCATACTTTACATATGCCAATTCTCCTGCAGACTTTTTGAGTCTAACTTTCCCATGTGTATGAGGTGACTGAAATGATCAAGGTTTGTCTCCTGTGTTCCTTCCACCTCCACTGATATTCTTGCTCTTCAACATTTTAAGGAGGTCTTATAAAGCATATTTTCACAGTGCAATACATAATCTGATTTATTGAATGCAGCTTTCATGAGCATTCTTTATGGATTGAACCAAAGTAATGAGAGCTGCAATCTTGTCTCTGTTGATCATGATGTTCTGTGTTTACGCATGGGTGAGGGTTTGGGCTTTCTGTTCATTGAGTTTGATAACTGTCAGTGAGTGCTTCAAATCCTTCTTTCAGCAAGCTAATTCAAACTGTTTACAAAAGTTTGAGTGTTTTGGGTGGTGGTGGTGAAGTTTGTGCCAAGAATTCTACCAACCTTTCAAATTGTATCATTGGCTTTCTGCCCTCTTCATGAACCTTTTGCTAGAGAGATGATGAGCTTCTCAACAACTCCGGAGTTTTTGCTGTTGGTGGTGGTAGTGTTTGTTTATATAGAGACTGTCATGAACTTCACAGGTGTGAAACGTCTCATCTTTCTCCTGTGAAATGCTTTCTGGCTTATGATTATCAGCCCACCGATGAACGCATTTTGACACCGGGCCTTCTTCATTACATATTACTGTCATAGTATTATTTTTCAGAGTATAACATGCTCTCTAACATATCACGATAAAACACAACTAATCCCATAATTGGGATTTTTTTTAAGGAACCAGTTCACTGGAAACACAGGGAATCCAGGCAGATGAATCCCTCAGGATCATTGGTGAGAGTGGGAGTACCAGGAGGGTGATGGAAAGGTGGGGGAGAAAGGGGAAACTGATCACAACAATCTCCTCCCGGGGACAACAGGAAAGGGGGTGAAGGGAGACATCGGACAGTGTAAGTCATGGCAAAATATAGCTGAGAAATTGTCAAGTGTTCTTGAGGGAGTGAGGATGAGGGAGGGAGGGAAACAAGTGAGAAGCTAATGCCAAGGGCTCAAGTAGAAAGAAGATGTTTTGAGAATGATGATGCCAACAAATGTACAAATGTGCTTGACACAATGGGTGTATGTATGGATTGTGATAAGAGTTGTGAGTCCCCAAGAAAATTATTTTTAAAAAAGTAAAGGAACCAGCTCAAGAGAATAGTCATGCAAACCCATGTAAAGATGTTCCATTCCATTATGCATCCCTTACTCACCACTGTGAGAGTTGATTCCCTCTGACGGCAATCCTACCAAAGGGAGGAGAATGTCCCCGCCCGGTTTCTCAGGGAGTCAAGAGGTGTCTGAGAGCAGAGAGCTGCAGCCTTTTCCCACGGAGCTCGTGGTTTTAAACTATGTCTTGCAACCAGCCCAATTTTTAACTCACTGCATCAGCAAGCTCCTTTGTTAAGTATTAGGAAAATGTAATTCAAGCAACTTTTTTTAAAAAAGATGAAAAAAAGAAAAAAATTAGAAATCTGCATAATAGAATAGAGTCAAAATATACACTCATTAACATAATAAGATTGATAGATAAATAATAAGACATTAGCTCTAGTCCCAGGCTTATACCTAAGGAAATGTATATTTTCATCAGAGATGTACATCAGAATGCTCATAGCAACATGGATAATCCCTTACTCTGACAATTACTGCAATGCCTTATCATTTAATAAAATGATCTCTGTATCCAAGGGAGTGACTGATTTTCAATCTCCTGGAAAAAGTATAATATAATCTTTAAAAAATGTTGATCCAGTGAAACTGTAAAGGAGAATAAATCCAGTGGTATGTCACACAGTATTACTGTAAAAATATGAAATCATGCAGTGATTGTTTCTTGCTGTATCCTCTTTCTATGTCTATACACTTCTTAAGGTGGCATAAGGCTTCTCAGTGAAATGCTCATATGCTAATCCGCATATGGCATTGGCAAAAATTGGCAGGTGATGGAAAAACAAGCAAACAAAAAACACGCATTCCTCGATTCAACTTTCCTTGCCCTGCCCTCTTCTTATCAATGCAGCTTTACATACTTTAAGTTAATTCTTAATGCCTCCTACAACCATCCTATGTTCTTCAAGCAAATCTATAAAAAAACACTTTGAGATCTCAGAAACACCACCACCATGAACTTCTGAACTGACCTTCTGCTTTGATGTTACTTTGGGTCGGGAGAGCCCCTTTTGTTCCATAGTTTGGATGGACCCTTGTTCATTATCTTTATTGTGAAAGCACCATAATAAGAGAAGGCAAGTATATTACTAGCAGAACATGTCTACAGGCATCCAAAGATCACAGGCATTCAGTGTGGAAAAATGTTTTAATTAGGAAAAAAAACATGATGTATAAATTAGAACATTAGTGGCAATAGTTTTTGTAATCACCCTCATACCATTTTAAAATTCACAGAAAATACCAAAAATGCAAAACCATATATGCTTTCAGAGGTCAGAGTAGGGATTATTTTAAGCAGGAATCATCACAGAAAACAAAGAAAGCAGGGCTTCTATGATATTGATAGGGATCTGCATTTTTGTTCTGTTATTTAAAATTTTAAGTATTCATTTTAAATACTCATAGCTGATACTATAAATTTATCTGGATATGAAAATTTATCAAACTGCACACATGTGATATGTGAACTCCTTGATATATATTAAACTTCAATAACAAAATGTTTATGTTGTGCAGAGAGGGCTTGATTTTATCATCAGAATTCATAATTTTTATTGTATGCCACACATCTCTTTTATTCTAGAGCATATTCTTTTTATTTAAATAATAATGCTTTTGTCTTTATTAATAGAAAAAATTCCAATCCAAGCTGTGTTCCATTATACACATCTTGTATTATATAGCATGCAGGAAGAAGTACAAGCTATTTAATTTCTGATATTTCCATTGCAGGAATAAAAACCAGAAGGTACAAATTTAAATATTTTTTATTAGAACCACCCATGAAAAGGAAATATAACCACATATGTCTCCCAAATTAATTCTTTCAACAGTTTTTCTATATAATCACAATATTTAATTTTTATGAAAAATATGCCCACATTTTTCTAACTTTCTATTTTTTATAATTTTCTTAAACATTTCAAACAAAATCCTATCTTGGAGAAGAGCAGCATACATAATTCTCTGATGGAAATTATATATTTCATTTATCAGAAAAACCAAATGGACTAACATTTGGTAAAAGAAATAGCAAAGAACTGTATTAAAATCACAGAAGTTTTCTAAGCCCGTTAGTATATGATGCATGATGAACATTGAAAGGAGACTTTTCATAGTTCTACATTTTTTAAATTTTATTGAATATTTTAGTAGTTCATGTGCTGAGGGATTATAAAAGTCCTGTGTCTGATATATTAGACCTTCATCTTTATATTTCTTGTAAGAATACACTTCTTTGAAAGAAAATTGCTATTTAGTATGAAAACTAGTTGTTTATAAGATCAGATGACAGAAAATCATTGCCACTTAAATAAATAAAAGGCAGGCCTTTGCTTAATGATTTCATAATTTTTTCAAATGCTTTTTTGAATGAACCCCTTGCTCTTGTCTCTGGTCTTCTCCACCTGCCTCCTGCACCACCCCCCACCCCCACTGGTGTTCCTTTCTGTTAGTGATTTGCGGTTGATCATTCGGTATTCGAGGTCTCTATTTCTTATTTATTCTTTGCATCATAGTTAAACTCGCACTGGATGAAAGTTCTGCTTGTCATTGGTTCTTTTTTCTCCCTGATAAATAGTCACATACATGTGCGCACACACACACACACACACACACACACACACACTGGTTCACATATAAATACACATTTATGCAAAATAAAATACCAAAACCTCGGAATGATAATGCTATAGATTGTGTGATTTCCCACACATTTCTGACTGGGATATTATTTATAATTTCCAAACTCACTAAAATTCTGCATCTGGCTTCAGTTTGGACAGAACTGGAAAAAGAAAAAAAAAAAAAACCTCCCACTTTAAAACAAAACAAAACATTTTTTAAAGTGCTGGTTAATTTCAAAGCTGCAATCTTCCTGACTCCATGAGACAGTTGAGAATGCAGTATAATCACCACAAAATCTGAAAGAGAATGGTAGCTTCAAGGTAGAATTCAGTGAAAGCACTTGTCTGTTGGAGAGAGACAGGCTGGAAAGTAAAACATACTGAAATTTTTAATGACTACCTAAAGGCTGAATAGGATAGTTCACGTGAGCCTTGAAAAAAGTGTATGTTGCAGATTCAAGTGGAATTTGCATTGGCTTAAAGGTCAGTTTTCATGGATCTCAAAAGGAAGATTTGTAACAGGACAGGAGTAAAGATGTAGCCTCTTTGTGATGTAAGCCTAGAGGGAGGGAAAAAGAGCAGCAGTGTGAAGATACAAATCTACATATGGGGTTATACTCGGTACACGTGGAGCAGCTAGGCACAAAGGTTCAGAAAGACAACCCTTACTGCCATCGAGCAATTTTAACTCCAGGAGATTCTATAGACCGAGATGGAACTGCTCCTGCAGCTTTGCAAAGCTGTCAGTAACTCTCCCTCAGAACCAGCTGGCATTTCACACTAGGGATGACTTCCCTGATGGCGGCTCTGTACAGAATCACCAACCACCAGGGTTCCTCACTACGAGTGGCAGCCCTTACATATGGTACAGAGTCAGAAGAAACAAAACAATGCTGAAGAAGCCACAAATCACCGAGTGGCATGGGGCTACCTGGATATGAGCGCTGATATCCCTCTTTCTAACTTCTCTTTTGAATATGGCTTGACTTTATGGAAAAGCCCTGTTCATATACTATGATAAATTCTGAATTATCTTCAGGAAAATTTTGCTTGCACATGATACTGTTTGATGATTTACTCAGTCTGTATTATCATCTTTCTTTGGGATAGATTCAAATATGGATTTCCCTAGTCGGTTGGCCAAGTAACTGTCTTGCCAATGTCATGATGTGGGTGAGAGGAACCCCCCATGCTGCATCTGTGGATGGGAACTCTTCCAGTGGTGTTTCAGCAATTCCTGGAGCCTGGTTTGCACCAATGCTTTCAGAGCAGTGTAAATCGCTGCTGCCTGCTGAAGTGGCCGACCATAAACCACATTTGGGGCACGATGATTCTTAATCTCTTCCCTATTCTTTTGATGATTCCCAAGTTATTCAATATTGTCCCTATAAAATTCTCCAATATCGAAATTCAAGATTTGACATTTTTCTTGTGATAATTCAGCTTGTGACTTATTGTGGTCATCATACCAAGATGAGAGCAATGTACAAGCCTCTATAGCTGTGGACAACTGGTGGTATATATTTGTAATATGGAAGAAAGAAAAGTCCATGAAAAATTAGCACAGCACTGGGAGAGGAGAATTGGTAATATCCTGCTGTGCAATAACGTTTCTTTCCCTTAAATAAGGGTTCAAAAATTGAAAGTAAGTTGTAATTATTTAAAGATGTATATTAGAAAGAATTAGAAAAAAATAAAATGAAAATGTATTAGATAAATTGGAAATGAGCAAAAATTGATTTATAAAAGCATTTAGTTCACAACAAAGATAAAAGAGAGGGAAATACAAAAATATATGCAATAACTGGAAAATAGAAAGCCATATTTTAATTCAATCATTATGGCCGATTGCATTAAATATAAAGGGTATGCATATTGTCTAGACCAGTGCTTCCCAGAGTGGGTAATGCCACCTCTTGTGGCCCCCTGGAAGCACCCAGGAGGACCGTGATAGCACATGACTGCACTCTTCAGGCACCACGGGCTATCGTGAAAGCGTTTTTTTAGTTGCTAAAGCAAAGCAATTTGTTTTCTAAAAAGAGTGAAGCAATGAAAATAAATTTGGAAATAGATGGTCTAGACCATGATTGTCCAATTGAGACAAATATAAATAAGGAAAGCAAGATCTAACCAAACTCTTTGAAAACCAGAAATACGTACAACTACCAGAGTAAAAGGTGATAAGCATAAGTACTTTTATGCAAACAGTCCTCCAATTACTGATGCTCTCCAAGCAGGTGTATAGATGCAGACATGCTGGCTGAGCGGAAATCGGAGCGAGACTGGGAGTACATCCACAAATGGACATACCTAGTATTTTTACATGTGGGGGTATTTTTACATGTCTGCTTACTGATCTTTCATATATATTCATGAATGTGGTGGATCATTTTGTGATCAAAGTGATGAAAACTTCCCCAAACAAACAACCTCCTCCCTGCCATCCAGCGGATTCTAACTCACAGTGCCCCCATAAAGCAACAAGGAATGGTGCAGGAGAATTTATGAGACTACACTTTAAGGGAGTAGGGAGCTCCATTTTTCCCTCCTATGGAGCAGCTGGTGGTTTCAAACCCCTGCCCTTGCAGTTAACATCAGAAAGTCTGAACACATCACTTCACCAGGGTTCTTAAAGAAAAGTCTTACACATCTTCATACACCTTGCGGGAATGAGACGTTGTGACTATGCCCTCTGGCCCATATTCTCAGAGCACACCACAATGAATTGACAGAATATTTACCACAATTAAATGCTTTACATTCTACTGTGTTAAATATCAAGTGAAGTCTGAAACACCTGAGAGAGCCACGTGATGTGTAAACTATTGGTGTATTTCCCTCTGGAGGAAGATGTGATGAAACTTATGAACACATGGGAACAATTAGTCATAGGATTAATGCACCACGTCTAACCAGTGTCCTCAATCATCTTCAGCAGCATTTTCCTTGCTGGTGCCACTCATGATGCTTTTGCTATTGTGTTCATTTGTTTCCACCTGAGAAATACCAAGCCCCTTCTTCCTCTTTCTCACTCCGAGTTTTTGCATATTTCATTAGAAAACAGGGACATCTCCAGTCACCTCTGCAAAGCTGTCATTTAGCTCTTTGATTTCATTATTCCTTCCAGTTGCATTAGATTTTCTACCTTCAAGAGAATCTACCACCCGCATGCCCACTGTGAAGTGAAAGGGAAGCTCCAGTGTCTTTCTCACTCCAGTCTACTCGGGGTCATCCCACCTTCCCCGGGCTCACATCTTCCTCCCCGCTTGCCCTGTGTCTGCCGTTTCCTCTCCACATTCACACCTGCCGCCCCCGTGGTACCTATCTGTCTCACCACGGCTGCTGGAAGGATCTTCTGCCAGCTAGGGCCGATTTGTGTGCTCCAGAAGAATCAGTATCATTTTTTAAAGAGAAACACTCCTGATGATGACACCAATGAGAACCTATTCTTGTCTCTGTTCTTCCAGATTCTAATCTCCCTTTTCCTGTGTCCTGGGCAGGAAACATGGGGGAGGAACAAGGCCAAGCTTCTCCACACCTGGGGGTGGTTTTCACTAGGTCTGACTTGTCCCACACTGGCACCCACTGCCAAAGCGCATGGGGTAGACAGTGCAAGATGACGGAAAGTGACTTGTCCCCAGTCTTCTTTACAGTGGGTGGTTGGTTGGTGGTTCTCACTGGAAGACCCAGCTCGGTGAGTTGAAAAGGGAAAAACCCTAGAAAGCATACCTCTTCATTCAGTCTTTCCATTAATATTTATTGGGCAAAAAAAAAAGGGGGGGGAGTTTCCAAATCTCTTTCCCTGTCCATTTTTGCCTTTCTTCCTTTCCTACCTTTCTAATCACATCTTTTGCTTCTTTTGTCGATGATACTCTTGGTCCCCTCGCAAGTCTTCAGGCCTTCCATCCCGAGTCAGGCTCAATCATAATCAACGTGCTACATTCACATGGGAGGTTCTATGCTGGAGTGAAATACCTTGTTTTTTGGGGGGCATCACTGCTCTCCAGTGGTGGGAGTTGGAGGCCCAGCCCCACTGCTGGAATTGAACCTCCGTCCCAGTGGGCCGCAGTCCCGCGCACAACCACTACGCCACCGGGGCTCAGCCCGTGGAATACCTTTATATGGCTCTTCTACCCAAGTTTCTGTTACTCCTGCCAATTGTTTGTGTTGTTATTCTTATGAGCCATCCATAGCAACCCTATCCACAACAAAAAGTAACGCTGTCTGGGGGCGGGAGGGGGGTAGGGGTAAGCAAATAGGGCACGAACAACACTAATAGAGGAAATTGGCTTAGTCTTTCTTACCCCCGACAGACCCCCTTTAGCTATAAGGATGAGCCACTTTTGAAGCAGGTACTTTCAAGAAAGAGACGCTCCAAGGAGCTTGGAAGAGCGCTGTCTAAAATAGTAAAGACCCCAATGCTCGATGCCCCAGAGACTGTGCTATAAAGCCACATGGAAGGAGCACTGATACTGTGGGGCCCCTCCTCCTGATCTGGTCCAAGACCATGAAGCATGAGACGGAGCAACAGGTGGGCTAGCTTTCTGTGCTGGATTCGCAGGATCAAGGGGTGCCATGGCTGAACGACTGAGAGACGAACTTGACTGGTGGCTGAGAAGTGATGTTGCTCCAGATCAATCATGGTATCCTTACTGTCTGATGGTCCTGACCTGTGATAACCTATCACAATTCCCAAGAAAAGCCCTTAATCATGCGTATTGTCTGTCCATTCTGTGTGGTCATTGCCATGCAGGATCAAATCCAACATCGAAACAGAGTGCAGAGAAGAGCAGTTGGTGTCAGAATGGATAAAGAAGGATGAACTGGAAAGGCATGCTTGATCCCTGTCTCATGACAACAAGCTAGGAGATGTCAACTATGTTCTCCTCCATGGCTTCTTCCCATAGTGCTCAAGGATGTACTTTGCCTCTCAAGAACTTGATTCAATTTTCTTCAGTTTCCACTTGAGCTTGCATGATAGAAATCCTTGGTGGAATCCAGGCTTTGTTTTGGCTGATGATATTAAGCTCCATTCTCTCTCTCTACAGACGTAGCCTCCTTGATTCCAGTGTATTACACTTGTTGATGTGCAGGTGTATAATTACTATGTATATTATTGAAAAATAGTGCTTACAATAAATAGGTCATTCACCTAGCAAAATCCTACTAGGATTATTTCTATCACCTGCGCTATAATATTTTCCAATTACAAATTCTTCCAATGTTATTTCCAACCTCTGCATTCCAATCACCAGTAAATATGAATACTATTGGTCGCAGCTTTTATCAAATTTAAGCTGCAAAAGATAACAATAACCTTCTGGGTTTTTTCATTTTATTGGCTTGCTTGTAAAATTAAATGATATTCATATTAACCAGTTTCCCAATAGCAGAATGAATATAGTCTTATCATTGATAGTACTGTATTTTAGTACATTCTTGAAATATTCTTTCAGCAATAAATGTTGCACCATTTCTTTTCAATTTGTTATTTCTACGTAGTAGACTATATTATTATTTGGCTTGAAATGGTCATGACCCAAGTCTACCTTATAAAGCCAGCTAGACAGAGCATGTACATACTTACAGATAAGAACTGGAAGCACAGGGAAGCCAGGTCACATAACCCCTTCAAAGCCAACAATGAGAGCAGCCATACCAGAAGGGTAAAAGGGAGGTGGGGGAGGAAGAAGAAACTGATCACAAGAATCTACATATAATCCCCTCCCTGGGGAACAGACAGCAGAAAAAGAGGTGAAGGGAGACATTGGTCAGTATAAGACATGAAAGAATAATATTTTATAGGTGATCAAGGGTTCATGAGGGAAGGAGGATGGAAGAGGGAGTGGGAAAATGAGGAACTGATAATAAGGGTTCAAGTAGAACGAAAATGTTTTGAAAATAATATTGACAATAAATTTGCAAAGGTGCTTGGCATAATAGATGCATTTATGGATTGCTATGAGTTGTACAAGCCCCCAATAAAATGATTTATAAGAAGGAACAAGGCTGCAAATTAGAAGAAAGATAAATCTGAGTATGAAAATACACTAGTAGATTACAAGAAGAAATCAACAGAAAAAATTATGTAAGATATAAATAAAGCTATATTGGCAGGAAAATACAAAAAAAATCACAAATAAATAATCACAATATTTTAAAATACACAAAGGAAGATAAGGAGAGGACAAATCAGCATATAAAATAATGTCATCAGGGAAATACAAATTAAAGCTACAATTGGAATCCACAGTAGATCTGTGTGACAATTTCAAAGGGATAATAAGTAAGTGAAACTGGAATTCTCATATATGCAAATGATCATTGTAAAGCTAGTTTCAGTACAGCTTGACAATTCTGCCTAATACTAATATATGTAATTCACCAATATTAATCCTAGTCACATACTCTTGCAAAATAAGAGCCCATATTCCCACAGACACGTTGATATGAAGAATTAGGACAGTTTCGCATGTAATCACTCATTCTTGAAGCCCTTTGATATACTTCATTTTTTAATGAAGGAACAAGCCAGGCTAGTTCATATCATAGAATACTAATTAGCAATAAATAATAGTAAATCCCCGGCATTCAAATTAACATAGATTATTTTAAAATGCATTATAGAACATGAAAGCATCCAGATTCCAAATGCGACACCTCAAATGCTTCCATTTCTAACAGCAGTCTGGAAAACACCAAACTGGCCCATCAGCATTGTCAAGGGTGAAGGATGAGAAGAGGATATGAATGCAGAGAAACTCGAGGATGGTTTTGGTATGATGGAAGTGTTCTGTATTCTTATTTTAATGGTGGCTTCACTTTTTTTACATTTGTCAAAAGTTACATAACCATAAAAGTTATGTAAGTTATACATAAAAGTTATACATAAAAGTTATATATTGAAAGTGGAAATTTTCATGTGTCTATATTTTATTTATCTCTACATGAGTGATACACTTCTTTTTTAGCAAAGCACTCACTAATACATACCCATTCGAATCAGTCTTCTAAAAAATCATAGAGCGCCCTGGTGGCGTAGTGGTTGTGCGCGGGACTGCAGCCCACTGGGACGGAGGTTCAATTCCAGCAGTGGGTCTGGGCCTCCTACTCCCACCACCGAGAGCAGTGATGTCCAAAAAAAAAAAAAAAGAAAGAAAAAAAATCATAGAGCAATTAAGCTAAGAGTCCACAATTTGGTTGAATTAAATGAAATCTGGAGTAGTCTTCATTTATCTCTATGCTTCGTGGGGCAATTAATTCCTCAGTAAAATGCTGATTTTCTTTTTCCATTAAATCATATAAAATATAGTTTTATATATACATATATGTGTGTGGTTGATATAAAATGACGTGTTTTAGAGAGTAAGAAATTTCAAGATGGTATTATTGATATGGCATTTATAACAAATTCAGTGGGCTTCCTCACCATGCTTTTTCTGTCAAGTAACTGCTTTGAAGTGGTGACACTAGAGTTTTACTCACAATTAAGTAGATAAAGCTATAATTTCAGTGATATAGCAATTAAAATGTAACTAAAATCTCATATTTGTAGCCTACAGAAAATTATTAGTAGCATAAAATAATTGTATATAGCTATGGTAGTTTATTTCATGATAGACAAATTTTCTATCCTAATTTTTATCAAAAGTGTTATTTTAGATAATATTGATAGGAAAAAGACTCTAATCTGTTTAAAGAATGCATTAAAACATTTTTTCTTTAGAATACATTTTATAAATCAAATTTGTTAGGCTTTAATTCCTGATCTAATTGCAGATTTTAACCATAACTAAAAGTAAAACCAGATAAAAGTGAGATAAATTGAAGATTCTTAAGCAATGAATATTTCCAAATCTCTCAAAGAGATATAGAAAAGATAGAAGCCTTTAAATATAAGATTTCATTATTAAATACCAGAGGGAGCCATTGGAAGAAGACACACATCTTACATAATAGCAGTTTGAGACCTAACATATTTATATTAAGATAACATACATCTCCTTTTGGTTCCTTCACCCTATTCCCTGGTCCACAGCCTGTTGTGCTGTAACTATCTTTCTTCATCTTCTATTTCAAACACTCTGGTTGTCACACATTTACCAGATAATAGGTCTTTTAGCCTTAATTGATTTAAAATAGATCTCATTAAAAAATTAAAAGACAGTGGATCATTTTCTAACGATAAGAAAGTACAGTTTATAAAGGTTATTTTGATGGCGCTTTGACTAGATAAATGAGCTAGTAAGGTCCTTTAAACAACTCATTAGTTGCTAACAGTTCTAGGGACATCTGTTGATGACATTGAAGTTGATGACTTTCAAGTGCAACTTTACTATTGGGAAATTCAACCACCAAATTATTCAGAAATGCAAACGAGGTTAATGCTTGCATGTCTAACATGTTTATAGAAGAGGGCTTCTGATTTTATATTGTCAGCAGCTGTTCCAAAAGGCCAACATTCTAAGACAAGATAGACATGCAGAATCTTTTGTTTCAATGGATGCTTTAATTTAGAAATTATTCTAGAAATGATCATTTAATTTTGCCATGTTTTCCTATAAATTGAAAAATTCTAGACATTGAACAAGGAAACTTGATTCATCAGCAATGGATTCATTGAAAGTCCACAGCTGCTCCGCAGAAGAAAGACAAGGAAGTTCACTGCCATCTGCACTTACAGCCGAAGAAACCCTACAGATTTGTTCCAGCCTTTCCAACAGGGACCCCAAAAGTCAGAATGAATGCAACTTTGGGGGGGGGGGGTTCGATTTGTGGCATGCATTTAATAAACATTTTAATAGAGTATAGTACTACAAAATATGGAAAGAAAATTAGAAAAATACATCTTTCAAATTTAACCAAATGCAAAAACAAGATATATTTATTCTTTGCAGAATGGCATTAACTTTGAATCTGAGTCCCCATTCAAAAGTGTTTTAGAGAATGGAGTCTTCGTGATTTTGAAAGTGCCCATACTCTAATAAAGACTCGGCACTTGGGACATCTCCAAAGACAATCTACTGGAGAAGCTCCTATTCCATTTCTCATCAGCTCTCCGAAAAAATCTGGAGTTAATCAGATCTTAATTCGACCATCGATGGTATTGTTTGTTAATTGTACAATCTCAGAGAAGTCACTCCATTTTGATAGCCACAATATCTTCAACTGTAATCTAAGTACTAAACAGTTGTCAGTGTGGCTGTGCTGTTGTGTAACCTCAAAGATCAGATGGTGCAGTCACTCTGCATGGTGTCAGGTTCATTTTACAGCTCTCCTGCTGTAGATAGGAAAATAGTTTGTTCTCAATTTCTCTTCCATCTATCTATCCATAAGCATTAGCTATTCATTAGTATGGTCATTGTAAAAGAAAATAAATAAGAAGCATAAAATCTCTCACATGAATTTATCTTATAATGTGTGATATAATGCATCTTGGTCTTAATCCAAGAGTAATGAAAGAATATCACTATGAGAACTCTAATTAATATTCTAACTGGGTTTTCCAAACAAAATAATTCTAAGCATGTCTCTGTAATGACTAGATTGCTGCACATGATTTCTTTCAGTAATAAGCTTGTCTTAGCTTCCTTGGGTTACCCCTGTTTATTGGGAAAAATTTGAGGTCAGGCTAACTCTACACTTTTTAAAAAACAAGTAGACATTACCCTACACCACTGAAGTTTTACAAAAAATCAATTGCAATGTTGCTCCATATAAAACAAGAGATGAATCTGTTTTTATAAGTATAAAATATTATTTATTTATTTATCTATAATAATTTTATTGGGAACTCTTACAACTCCATACAAAATCCACTTTGTCATCATCAATTTTATTGGGAATGTGAGTACCATGGAATACCAGGTTATTATAACAGAGTGTTCTTGCATTGGGGGAGTACTTGAGTAGAGGCCCAATGTCTGTCAGCTACCTTAATAGTTAGCATATAAATATAGGTACATAGATCTATTCCCCTATTGTTATATATAAAGATAAATATATTTATGTACATACCTGTATCTAGACCTCTATAAATGGCATTCGCCTTTTAATTCTTTCCTCTATTTCCTTTTACATTCCTCTGTCCCATTATCAGGTTCAGCCTTCATTTAGGTTTCAATAATTGCTCTTATTTACATTGCCCTTGATCAAGCCCCACCAGGCATCCTTGGTCCTCCTTGCCATCTATTTTTAGAGGACTAGTTTTTGCCTTGTCCTTGGGTTTGTTAACACTGACTATCCCTCCTCTGCATTACCCTCTCCTGTGTCCTCTTGGGACCTCCAGTTCTCTGGGTTCTTTATTCCACCTTTCTCATCTAGATAGGCATGCAGAGACAATCAGAAGCACACAATAAAAGAGCAAAATAAAACAAAGAAATAAAACCCACAAAAAACAATATCAACAAAAGAGTCAATGAAACCAAAAAGAAAATCCTATCAATATTTCAGGGTCTGTGTGTTGACCTTTGGGTGTGGTTTTCAATCATTCCAATGGGGTATCACTCCCTGGTTCAAAGTCTGTTTTGGGTATTTTCCAAGACTTCAGTGCTCTGTTCCTCTGGCTGTTCTAGTGCATGTCCTTAGTGTTCCACCCCAGTGTGGTGTTGTCAGACTTGATACAGTGCCTGCGCTGGCCTCCAATGTTGTCTCTCAAAGCACTATGAGTCATTGATGGACATTGTGCCTCATGGTGGGGTCTGTGATATAGTAGTCCTGTCTGTACATTGGCTGCTCTAAGCAGGAATATCTTCCTCGGTGCTTCGTGGGCCAGGATATGCTCCACTCTCTTTCCTTCTCTGTTTGCTTTTGTGTGCTCATGTCAGACATGTCCCGCTCCCTGAGCTATAACTCCAGTGCTGTTCTCTGAAGTAAATTCTTCTCGGTGGAGGGGAGTGGGATGTCCACATTGTTGAGATTGGGGCAGGCCCCACAGACCTCTATATTGATTGCCCATTTCAAACACATATACTCCATTCACACCTTGGCACACCGGATTGAAATCTGGTCCTTCTCTCCTTCTCCTGTGGAGATATAAACATGTTATGAAGGTTAGGAAGATAATAAATATGAGATATGACCCAAGGGAGTGATGACTATAAATCTCAATGAACAAAGAAATTATTTGATCTTCAGAAATATGGTGGAAGAAGACATAGATATGGCATTAATATGATAGCTATTGAAGTTGTCCTGTCATATGGTTCAATATTTTCCATTTTGAGTATTTTCATGACAAGTAGTCAATTAATATTACCCTTCTAACTATATCCCTTGTGTGATGTATTATAGAGTCTAGCCTCTATATGTGTGGTTAAAATTTTAGAAGGAATTTTCTGCTATGTTAATGGATGGAATCAAGATAAGATTTATTGAGTGTCCTTCTGACTAGAGAGTGTGAATTAAATCTCCAAGACTGACATCAATGAAAAGAATTTCATGGAAAAAATTTTAAACAAACCAAAAATTGGGTTTGTCCATACTATGTAGAGAGCAACCTCAAATCAAATCCTGGCTTCCAAGGGAATCTCATGGGCAGTTAAATTCAAGGCAGAGGGATCAACTCAAAAGGTTGTAAAGGTTAAAATGCAAAGATAACTCTGTTGCACTTCCAAATAGATAATCTTTGTAAATTTTCTCCAAAGATACTGGGCAACTAGAAGGGTTCATTTGAAGAAATTTTAAGAAACTAGAAAAATGCATTAGTGAGAAAAAGTCAGGGAAGTGTCACCAAGTTTTTTGCTTGGCTTCATTTTCAAACTGTACCTAGTCATTCTTTAAAAAATAAGGAGGGTTAGCTTATAAGCATCCCTGGGTTAGGCCCGCCCAATTACCCTACAGTCTCAATCTTGCCCCATCTGACTTCTTTTTATTTACAAGACACAAATAACTTTAAAAAGAGCATGATATGAATTGTTCAAGAATGTAAAAAATGAACTGCACAAATAATATTTTGTGAAACAATAGCTGCATATGTTAATATTTTTGTTTAATAAATTTTTTATTAAAAATCATTTTATTGGGGGCTCGTACATCATTTTTCCAATACATAAATAAACATAATGTGACAAGAACCCTCGCACGTCTGCTGCTGTCATCATTCTCCAAACAGCCTCCCTTTCCCCCAGCCCCTGGTGTCGGTTCCTCCAACCCGTCCCCTGTTCCCCTGCTCTCCATCCCCCATCAACCCTCCATACTTTATAAATAATTATTATTCTGTCATATGTTACCCTGCCCGACACCTCCCTCAGCCCACTCCCCCATGCCCGTCCTCCAGGTAGGTCAAATGTAGATCCTTGCAACTGGTTCCGTCTCTATCCCATCTTCTCTTCACCCATCCAGTAGTTCCATTCTAACCACCGGCCCAAGGGGGCTCATCCATCCTGATTTCCCCATATCTCCAGCCCCCCTATCCACTAGTGTACCTTCTCCAATCCATCCGGATGTGCAAGGTAGAGTTGGGATCATGATGGTTGGGGGGTAGGGAGACCTCAGGAACTAGAGGAAACTTGTATGCATCATCACTGCCTGGCTGCACTCTGACTAGTCTGTCTCCTTCCCATGGCTCCCCTGTAAGGGGGTGGCCACTTGCCCACCAGTGGGCCTTAGGTCCCCCCTGCCCCTCTCCTCACTCGTAATGAAGTGATTCCTGTTCTTTGATGCTCGATATCTGCTCCCTTTGGGCCCTCTTGATCACACTTGATGGTGTGCTTCTTCCATGTGGACTTTGCTGTCTCCATGATGAATGGCAACTCAGTTATCTTCAAGTCTTTGAGACTCTAGACATTCACTCATTTGGTAGCTGGGCACCATCTTTTTGTTTGCCTCTGTTGTTTAATAAATTTTTAATGAATTTATAGCAATACTATTTTAGAACAAACCACAGACACCCGTACATGTGTGAGAGAGCTTTATTTTAAAAAGTAATTGAGTATTAAGAGAATATCCCAGCCCAGTCTGCATCAAGTCCACAAGATAGTAAGCATATGTCTAATACTAGTACAGAAATCACTTGTCAGACTCACACAGTAGCATGCAATGGTGCAGAATACAAGAAGATCACAGGCTGGTGTGTGCAAAGACCTGTAGATTCAATAACTGTGAGCACATCTCTAGGATTTTAGCTGCCAGCAGCCAAAGATGGTTTGTCAACAAGAAGGTGAAGCAGAGAAAGAGTGTGTCCCTTTTCGTTGGAGGAAGAGAAGTTCTTAGAATTCTTTTGTGAAGGCCATGCCCAGAATGAAGCAGTATCAGGTTGTTTGATAAGCTTGACTCCATCCCTTCGTCAGTGTCCTGATTGACAAACTGGATTCCACCCCTTCACTCTATTTATCAAGATAGATTGACATAGATTACTATGTAACTATGACAAATACTTTTTTATTTACTCCTATAGTTGCATCTTTATGAAGCGCCTATAATAGCTGTTATTGAGGGTTTATTAAGGAGCAAATAAAACTGCTTTCCTCTCTATTGTAGATTTTGACACATAATCAAAAAGAAAAATGTACACACACTAAAAATGGATTTGTATGTGTGTGTATTTGTATGTACTGAGTGTTGTTTGTGAAGTCCTCTGAGGCTATCTTGTATGACTTCTCAACACAAATCTCAGAGTAAATCTAAAGCATCATATTGGATCTCAAGACAGAAATCAATAGCTAAAGACTTTAATGATAAAGATACATTCTTTGTTGTTTCTGATACATGGATTTGGTTAATGTCCTACATTAAAATTTCAGAAGAATACAAAGGAAAAGACAAAGGAGAAGTGATTACATAAGTAAGAAGAGATCATAGTAAGGGAAAGAGGTAATAATGCCATTTCGCCTATGGTCAATAATACTGTATGAAAGTCACATGCAATAATAATAAAAAACAATGTAAGTTTCTTGACTGAATTGCTTAGAGAGCAGACTCTTCGTTTTTCCATTGCTAGCTCCACAATAATGTTCTTCGAGGTGCTATGAAGCCAGTTCCAAATCACAGCTACCTAATTTACATCACAGCAAAACTCTTCCCAGTCTTTCAAGAACCGCACAGATATCGATTACAACTGAGCGTGGTGTTGCAGGCACTGTGCCAATCCATTTTATTAAGCGTCTTCTTCATTTCTCTTGTTCGTCTACTTTACCAAGAATCATCTACTTTTCTAGATACTACTCTTGCCTGGTAATATATCCAAAATACTGTAAGATAGTGCCTCCAAAAGGTATCCTTCCAAGACCAATTTTTCAAATCTTCTGGAAGTTCATATTTTCAATATTCTTTACCAGCACTATAATTCAAATGCATAAATTCTTCTTTGGTTTTCCTTATTCAATGTTCACCTTTCACATGCATTTAAGACTAGGAACAATTCCATGGGGTGGTAATTAGATAATTTTATGTCAAACTGAAGTGTAGGGGTGAAATCGTAATCAATCAATCAGGTCACATAGCCTGATGATGCCTCATTGGATATGTGGCTTTCATGTAATCAGGGAAATTGGGAACCTTCTACTCTCACTGCCTATCTGCTTTCTAGCTTGCTTCAAATCTGGGAGTCCCATGGAGTGATTGCATGTGTGTCAGCTGACCCTGAGATCTTTTGGTGCTCTGTTGTTTTTCCACTGACTCTGTACCAACTACCTTTGATCTTCCTGCTTCCTATTTCACTTTTCTGCAATTCCAGCCTGTAGCTCTATGAGTCTGAAGAGGGCCCTGTGCTGCATCAGACTTCTGGACATGAATTAGATGGGGCTGGGATAACTTCTTTGATGTCAGATTACCAAATGACATGAGACATTTTCTTGTATCAATGGAATAGTTCTTTAGACAACTTGGCCTATCACACAAGGCTTGGTGCAGACGCACACTAGGGCTCACATTGATATCCCTGTTCTTTAATACTTTTCAAAAATCTTGACCGGACAGGGCTGGAACTATTTATAGTTTTGTTTCTGTTTTTTAATGTCTATCTAGATAAGAAAAGCAGTATTAAAAATTCTGAGGAGAACTATGGGACTGATGGTTCTGGAGGGGGAGATAGGGATAATGAAGGGGGAGTCAGCAAACCAAGACACAAGGGAAAACAAGCGATCTAAAATCAATGGCAGGCAGGACATAGGATGCCTGTTGGGGCTTGATCAAGGGCAATGTAGTCAAGATGAATTACTGGTTGCTGAAAGAAAGTTGAGCATGATAGTGGGAAAGGAGGAAAGTAAACAGAAATAGAGGAAAGAATTAAGAGGCAAAGGACATTCATCGAGGTATAAATACAGGCACATACATATGTAAATATATTTATATATAACTATAGGCACATAGTTATATGGACATATATTTATGCTAATTAATAAGATAGCAGATGAACATCGAGCCTCTATTCAAATCCTCCCAAAATACAAGAATAGTTTGTTCTAATAGCCCAGAATTCTGTGATGATTACCTTCCCAACAGGATCACTGAAGATAAAAAAGATGCATAAGCAAATATGGTGAAGAAAGCTCATGGTGCCTGGAAATAAAAATATATACCCAGGGGTCTAACAGGCTTGAGGGTACACAAGCAGCCATTTAGCTGAGAAGCAACAAGCTCATATGGAAAAAGCACACCAACCTGTGATCAGGAGGTGTAGAGGAGATAGGGTATCAGACATCAGAAGACTCAGAACAAACAATCATATTGATGCAAACAAGGAAAGTTGATACCCAAAGCCCATCTGTAGACAATTGGGCATCCACTTATAGAAAGTCACAAGGAAGGGATGAACCAGCCAGGGTGCAGGATAGAATTAATGAAGCATACAACATCCCTGTAGTTCTTTAAAGTTTCCCTCCATCCCCCAATTACCATGCCCCCAATTCTACCTTACAAATTGGGCTAAAGCAGAACATGTACATAGATAAGAACTCTCAGCATACAGAATCCAGGACAGATGATCCCCTCAGGAACAATAATGGGAGCAGCAATTGGGTACCTACCAAGAGGGTAGGGGGAAGGAGGAGGGAGAATGCAGGAAGCAATCATCATGATTGACACATAACCCCTCCTCCCCTAGCAGGATGGACAACAGAAAAGTGGGTAAAGGGAGAAAGTATTTGGTTTAAGATATGAAAATAGTAATTTACAAATCATCAAGGGTTAATGAGGGAGGAAAGGTAGTGAAAGAAAAAAAAAAAGATGAGCTGATACCTGTGGGAACAGGTGAGGGATGTAGGGAGGTGAGGAAGACAGAGTCACCAATAATGCATGCACACAGACTTGGGAAAACAGGCTCAATGGCATCAATCTAACTTTATTACTGCTTTTGCAAGGCTTATATATGCTTTATTAACCAATCAAATAAGCTCTTTCATCTTCTTTCTTGACATACTTATAAGGTTACAGGTTTTCAGAATAAAAAAACAATAGACCCACATTGTGGACCATGCAAATGAGGTGTACCTGGCTGTTTTGTAGATGAGGTGTTGCTGGCTGAGTAAGCCCATCCAATTACATTATGGACTAATTCATCCAATCACATTACCGAAACATACAATTCAATTGCATTGCTGGATCTTAGCCTGGTACAATGGGGAAGTGAGAAGCATTCTGATAGGCTCTGTTACAGATACCAAAGTGGAGGATTGTCAGGTGAACTGACCTGAGGTCTTATTTGCCTTGAGACTGGAGTTTTATCTAAGAGTCATGGAAACACAGGATACCCAGCAGCTTCCATCTGACTCAAGACCAGAATATTCCAGGAGACTTGGAAGAACAGATTCCAGTTAGACCATGGTGTGGATGTCAAGCAGCTTCAAGACCACTCCAGGAAACACAGCAGGATCCTGTGCTGTTTACACCTTTCCCCCAGATCCACAGGTCCTGCCAGAAATGTCCCCACAGAGATCAAGGGCTCAAGTAGAAAGAAATTGTTTTGAAAAGGATGGCAACATATGTGTAAATGTGCTTGACACAACAAATATATGGATTGTTATAAAAAGCTATAAGAATCCACAATAAAATGACTAAAAAGAGAGAGATCATGTGCAGCATGTTTGTCCATTTGGTTTTATGACTGCTCTATGAGAATTTACTGTGATTTTGAGTAAGAAAGAATCCTTGACAAATTCAATCTTTTCTATGCTTATCACAATGCTACTTATCGGTCTAGTTGTGACGATTTTTGTGTTCTCCACATTGAGTTGAAATTTATATTGAGGGATCCAACACTTGTTCTTCTCAGCAAGGGCATCACGCCCTCCTCGCTTTCAGCAAACAAGGCAGTGTCATTTGCACATCTCCAATCTTGGTATGCCATCACAGTCCAGCTAGTGGATTATTTCTGCAGGATAATAACTATCATCATATTACTATTACTGAATACTATTTAGAATAATAGCAAGGCTTTATTTTTTTTCAGAAACTTTTTGAGCCTTTACTATGTCAGCCTATATTCTAAGAAACAGTCTTATTAGACTATACAAGCTCAATTAAATCGTCAACATAGAAGCAAGGCATAGTTCTGACAGATCTTTCTGGGTCTCAATATTTCTGACACAGAAATAACCTCCAACTAGCTCTTCATAATGAAGATTTTGCATGCTTGAAGCTAGACCAAGGTACCAGTTCATTTCCTGAAAGGAGCTCTCAATATTAGAAACAAAACAGTCTTTTCAGTTTCGCCAAAACTTGGTAGATGAAATGACCACTCAGCAAGTTCCTTGGAGATGCTATTATGGAAATTAAAATATTCTTTTAAAATCAAATAAGTCCTTACCAGGGCTATGTTCTGCCCCCTATGCCATCTTGCTTTTCTATGTAAGAAAAAAAAACCTAATGGATAATGTTCTTTGCACTGGGAATATCCAAAGCAATGAATGGCTTTTAAGGTTGATTAAATGCTTCTGTGAAGCTTTTTGATAACCATGAAAGCTGACTATTGTAAGTGTACTCTAGTGTCATGAATATTACTGCTAATACATGATAAGATTTTAAAGAACATAATAAAGTGTAATAAAGAATGGATCACTTCCTTTCTTTTGAAGTTTAGAAAGAACTATCTCCTTTTCTCTTTCCCCCTTTTTGGTTCTTACAATGATGACAAAAGGGGAGTCCTTCTAAAGTGAGTGACTTGGCCTGGAAGCTTCTATCATGAGATTAATAGCTTGGCGTAATGGACTGTACAACAGACCACAATGAGATCAAAGATATTTTATACCAAAAGAAGGTTTTTGTGACTTCTGGAGGAAAATACAACTTAACATTTGAGGACTGAAATTGAGAGAAACGTCTGTTGATTAATAATAATGGATGCATCTTTCTGAACATTTCTCAGTTAGGGGATTTTGAGAACCTAGCTTTAAAGCACTGGCAGTATATTAAAATAAAAATGCAATAACTAGGGCAAGGAGTTACTATAGTAACATGAACTATTTCACTTTGTGTCAATGTTTCAAATTATATTTCTGATGCTTTGTTCTTCAATTCAAATGTACTTTTAAGTGAATCCTATATATTTAAGCAAGTTTCCATTGAAAGGATAGATTCATAATAGACATAGTGTTTTTTTAAATTTTGGGACAAAATAATTATATGATAGAAGTTACATTTCACTTGTCTTATATAGATGATTTATGTGGCATGCATCATATTTACATATATTCAGTATATGAATACAAGTATATATCTTAAAGTATTGCTACGAGGGTTCTAGTTCACACATGCATTGATTTATTCTGAACAAAACGCATCTATGCATCTTTCTGAACATAGTTCTGTGATCAGTGGATGGCAATAGACAGTTCTTTCTGCAACTTGTCAGTCTCCTTAGGGTACCTAAAATCAAAAGCCCAATCAGAATGATGGCTTCTGAGAGATTCTTCTAGGCCAGTTAAATCAAGACACAGAGGCCAGATCAGATGCCTATGGTTTCTCTTTGGGGAGATTTCAAAGGGGTAATCTTGATTGAATTTGAAAAGGACACAGGCAATCACAAGTGCTTTTTAGGAAGAAATTAGAAAAATGCACTGGTGAGTAAAATAGCAGAAGGGTTTTCCTCCATCACAATGATGTCCTTAATCATTCTTCAAAGGTAGCTGCACTGCCCCATAAAATATTCATTGGGTAACCTTACCCAATCCACTCTACAAGAGGGGAGCTTACCCTTTAATTTTTTTTTCCTTTAAGACTCAGAGAACTCTTAAATGGAACAGGCTTTCAGTCTCTTGAGAAGAGATGGTGCAAATCGAAAACAGAATTCTTTGAGAAAGGGTTAAAAAACATAAAACAAAAAACCTGAAATTCACTGCCATCAAATTTGTGCCAACTCCCTGCTGTGAACTCGGCTTTGGCTGCTATATGTAGAGGGTGTTAAGGAACTAAATTTACATTTTGGTATTGTTGGTTCACAAATGTTCCTTTAATTTATAGCAACTCCTTTTTATTTAAACTTATATTATATATTATTATATGCATATGCTTTATTTATTTATGTAAAGCTGTTATACAAGACCTTTTTAAAGTTTGGAAAAACAAAGATGCTATTTTGAGAACTAGTGTGTGCCTGATGTAGGCTATAGAATTTTCAATCACTTCACATGCAAGAGAAAGCTGAATAAGATAGACTTGAATAAGGTAGCGGAAGCTCCTTAGAGGCAAATATGGCAAGACTCTGTCTTACATACTTTGGACATATTGTCAGGTCTGACCTGCCCCTTGAGAAGGACCATGTATTTAGTAAAGTGGAAGGGCAGAAAAGGAAAGGGAAGGAATGGCACCTTCTCTGCAACTGCAGGCTCAAGCATGGGGACAATGGTGAAGCTGGCACAGTGTTTCATTCTGTTGTATGGAGGGTCACTATGGGTCCACCTTAATGGTGGTAGGTGACTCCTTGCCAACTACCAACAACAGCATTTTTATTGAAAGCTTGCCACACATTTTTTAAAATTATTATTATTTCATTTAAACTTCATAGTATTTAATAATAGTAAACATTAGAAGCCAGGATGGCCAGATTAATGTATTTGGACATATTATCAGGAAAAACTAGTCTCTGGGAAACTAAGATATGCTTGGCAAAGGAAATGGTCAGAAAAAGAGGGGAGACCCTCCCAAGATGGACTGAAGCATTAAGTGCAATGATGAGCTCAAACATGATGTGTTTGTGAGGATGACAAAGAATTGGACAGTTTTCTTCTGCTGTATGTAGGATAGTAGTGAGAATGGATTTGAGGGTGCCTAATTAACAATAGCAAAAATTAGAAATGAAATCACACCTTTACCTCTGTGACTTCAAAACCCAGGACTGACATGCATAGTTACAAACATAGTTAAAAATTATCAAGCAAACTGATGATTTTATATAATAAAAACTTCTCTCCAAGTTGCTGCAAAGTTACATATTTGGGAAGATTCGTAATCTAGTGTCTGCTCTTTCTCTCTAAGTGCACTGCATCAGAATGCAACTAAGTGCCTCCTTTCTCCTTACACTCTCTAGAGTTATGAAAGGAGCAGCTACTCCTACCTTTCAACACACATTAATTTAGCAGAGCACTTTTCTCTCTTAGTATTTTGAATTTAAACTAATTTTTGTGTGTGAAAATTGTCCTTGCAGAACTATATATTGTGGCACAGTTATGGCAATTACATGAAAACCCTAGGATGCTACATGGTTGTTACTGAGAGTCCTTCATTTGAGTTAGATTTCTTCTCCTCTTCTCATCTTACCACTCAGGTGCCTGATTATGAGAGAGATCCATGTTTCTTCTTTAAATGTTCTCTTGCAAAAGTAAGCTAACACAAGTTCTCATCTACCCAAGGTATATAAGAATGCACAATGACTTCACCTTATCCCTTAAAATCTGCAAGACCTCTTTTCTTTCTACAATCAAGGTGGTCAATGATGAAAATTGCTGATGCAAATCAATGACTGTGTCCAAAAGGTCTAACATCAAAATAAATGCAGAAATGTTGAAATCATCTAGGATTTTATCTTACTTGGAGCCACCTTTAAGCTTCTTGGAAGCAGAAGCCAAGAAAATGTTGCTGCACAAGACATCTTTAATTTGTTGAAGAACAAGAAGGTAACTTTAAAATGTAAATGATGTAAGGAGGTCACTTTGCAGAGCGAGGTGAACCTGATCCATGCCATGATATTGTCAATGACCTAATTACACTTATAAAAGCTTTACATTGAATAAAGAAGACCAAAGAAGAGCCAATACATTTGAATCATATTGAAGAATATTGGGAATATCATTGGAAAGAACAAAAAATGCTACAGCCATAATTCTCCTTGGAATCAAGGATGAGAAGAATTGTCTCATGTTCTTTGGACATGTTCTCACGAGAGATGAGCTCCTAGATAAGGACACCATGACACCATGCCTGGTAACATGGAGGCAGATCAAACAGGAAGAATTTCAAGGAACTGGAAGGACACAGTGACTGCAATAATGGGCTTCACTATAACAACTGTGAGAGTGGTCCAGGTCATATAGGGTTTCCTTCTGTTGTACATGGGGTCCCTACACATCTAGACACCAAATAACAGTTATAGCAACTCATAAAATATCAATTAGATAATTTCCCCTACATTGATAAAATGTACAGTGAGGATTGTTTTGTAATAAAAGCATTGCTATTAATATTAATGCCCATCATATATTAAAGAATTATTTAAATAATACTACTTCATAATTATCTTAGCAAGTCAGTAAATATTTTAATCTCCTTTTAAAATGAGATAAATTATGATAGGCAATTTACTCTTAAGTTTAGATTTCAAAACATGGACTTATTGCTCATAAATGAAGCTATAAGGTATCCAGAAGATACCCATAGACAGGGAATAACAAAAATAAGACCTAGAATAAAAATGTGGAGGAATCATATAACAGTAAAAGAGAAGCATTTCCTGGGGCACAAGTGATATTGAGTAGTTGGATAAATAAATGGGAATCAGAGGGAAGAAGAGATGTGATGGTGATTAAAGGGCATGTTGTTTTCATGTCAGTTCTGACTCATAACAACTTTATGGACAACAAAACTCTGCCCAGTCCAACATCAAGGAGCCAAAAGGGACTAGTCAACACCATTTCAAGAAAGAGCAGATGAGCAAGAATCTACAGTAATGAAGGCAAAAGTTCAAGGTACACTGAAAGCATTAGCTAAAGAGAGGGTTCCAGGAATTGATAGAATACTAATTGAAATATTTCCACAAGCTGATGAAGCTCTGGGAGCACTCACTAGTCTGTGCTAGGTATTTTGGAAGACAGGTAGTTGCTCAACTGGCCATAAGTGATTCATGTTTGCACCCATTGCAAAGAAAGATGATTCAACAGAACGGTCAAATTAAAGAATCATGTCATTGATAACACAAGTAAGTAAAAAAGAAAAAGGGATTACTGTGACACACCTATATAAACCCAAACCCACTGTCATTGAGTTGTTTTCATCATAAGCGAACCCATCCAGGGTATTCCAGGGACTATATCCAGATGCGCAGTGATTTGGGCCTGTCAAGGGAGTGTGCCACCCACAGGGTTCTAGGTGCTGAGTTTCCAGAAGTCGATCACTTGGCCTTTCTCCTGAGCTGTTTTGCAGTGGATTGCAAGCCCAATAACTTCTCGCATCACCCAGAGATTTCCGCCTTTATTGTTCGCTTCCCTTAGCTAGAATTTTCATTTTTTCCATCCAATTATGCCACATTGTTATGATTTTTATCTCATGCTCACATTACATTGAAAATTTCATGATTTTCCATTTTCTCATACTTGGCTGATTATTTTGCCTATGAATCTCTTAAATCTCTGAAGCTTGCTTGCATTTTCTTAGTGTTTGATTCATCTACTTTTTCATTTCTTAGGAACTCTGGTGGGGTAGTGAGGTATCTGTTAGGCTGCCACTGAGAAGTCAGCAGTTTGAAAGCACCAGAGAGATACTCCTCGGTAGAAAGATGAGGCCTTCTACTCCTGGAACGATGTACAGCCTCAGAAATCCACAGGGGCCATTCTTCCTTGTCTTTTAGGCTTAATTTGAATCAGAAATATACTCAGCTATTTACTGTCTCCTATTCAGCATTCTTCCTAAAATCTGGACAGTTGAAGTCTATTTCATGAAGTTAGTTTTTATTTTTTTGTATATAATGCATGTTCTTTACAATGATCATTTTATATCATTGTAAATGATTTTTTTTTCAAAAACCTAAGCACACATCTAATATTTGAATTTTCCTCCTTTTAGTTATTACTAATTATATTTACATAGGAGCAGAAGTAGTTTACACACATGTTATTTACTTTCTAAAAATCACCTACTTAATGGAAGCTCCTTCAATCTTTTTTGTTTGGTTGGTTTACTCTATATTTAATGTCTCCTCTTGACCCCATGGAATTGTATCTATATTTACAAAACTGAAAATGTGAATCTAAGTTAAAAAGTTGGGAGGGGGGAATACATAACTCTGCAAAATACTCTATTGCAATTATTACAACTGCTATTTTGGAATAAGGTAAACTATTTATATAACAAACTAGTAATTTTCTGTCATAATGACCTGGTAAAAGAGACAAAGAATAAGTTGTCAACAGAGCCTTCATCCATAATACTTTATCAGTGGATTTGGAATTTAGGCCTGAAATTTTTATTTAACAAGTTGCCAATTTTAAGCATATTTACTTGTGGGGGGCATTCCTGGCAGGACCTGTGTATCTGGGAGAAAGGTGTAGAAAATGCAGGATGCTTCTGCATCTTCTGGAGTGGTCTTGAAGCCACTGTGTATCTGTAATATTCTGGTCTTGAGTCAGGTTGAAGTTGCTGGGTATCCTGCATTTCCATGACTCCTGGAAAGAACTCCAGTCTTGAGGCATTAAGACCCCAGGTCAGCTCACATGACAGCCTTCCACTTTAAACCTCTGAGACACAGCCTATCAGAATGCTTCTAGCTTCCCCATAGTAACAGGCTAAGATCCTGTAATGATTAGAGAGGTAATGTCCTGTGAATATTATTGGATGATAATGTCCTGTAAAGTGATTCGGGGGATGATCCTATAATGTGATTGGACAAAATGTTGTTGTAAGACAATTGAATGGCTGTCTCATCCAGTTATACCTCATTTATATAACTCAACTGGAAGCACCTTATTTACACTGCCCACAGTGTGGGTCAATCGTTTTCCATGTTGTATACTCATGACCTTATAAGGATATGTTTGGAAACCTGGAAATATGTGAAAGAAATTATCTGATTGGTCAATGAGACCTATATAAGCCTTGCAAAAACTGTAATAAAGTTATATATGTGCCATGGAGCCTGTCTCCATGTGTGCACCATTGAATTTGATTCCATCAACCTCACTTCCCTGTGCACCAGACCTGTTCACACATTTGCTCACCTTTGAAAATAATTTAGGAAATTATCCCACATCTTTACATATTAAAAAATTGAAAACTATAACTTCATACTTAAAAATGATATGCTATTTGACAATTCCCTCAAGCCATAGCTCTCCAGACTTAATTGTTTTAAAGAAGAATTAAGTAGTTGTTATAGTGATGCAATGTTATTCCAGAAAAGGCAAGAGAAAGAGTTTTAACTACCATCCTTGTAACAGATTGTATTTCATCCTGATTCTGTGTGTATGGATGGAGTCCAATCTGTCCATCAGGTTACCGCATCCTTCTCAGAGATGAGTCCTTTAAGAAGGGAGACACTGGTTACATTTTCCTCTCTCGTCCTTTGCCTTCCTACTTCTTTGGACTCGGCCTGCCTTCAGGGGCAGCCCCATGTGGGCCCTCTGATCCTGAGACCTGTCAGCACCATGCCTTTGTGCCAAAGTCCTTGGGTTTATGGGACTCTGCACACCAGCCCCTTAAGGTCTGTGGCTGTGTGAGTCTGAAGAGAGTTCCAGCTACCATCAGAACTGTACATGGGTTAGAAAAGGTTGGGATGGCTCCTTGGCTTAAATTACTCCTTGCAAATTATTTCTTATACATATAGAATGTCACTGATTATGCTTCTCTGGACAACCCAGCCCGACACAAACTTGAAATCTGTTTGACAACAACCTATATCCAAAGTCACTCTTACTTACCTGCTACAGTTTAGCTTTAGATAGCATCAACTCCCAGGGTAATATTTCAATTAATCAGCACTTCCACGTAACATATTATGAATATCACTACGGCTAAATTGGAGTTGCACCAAAAAGCTGATCTTGTCAATTTGAACTGTTCAAGGACAACATTAAACACCCCCTCGATGCAGTGGTTAAAGGCGAAGGACTTTGGGCAATAGAAATAAATGCTTCTAGCAAAAGCTGAATTTCAGTGTATGTTGTAGCAATAACTGATTTAAACAACTGCTCTGAGGTGAATTGACAAAATGAGTCCAAATTAGTAAATAGTCAACACAACTGGGTTTTTTCTTTAAATCTCCCCTTTTTAATTTATCCATGAGACTTCCATAAACTTATGGAACTTTTGATTATGCTATTGTGGGGTAGAAAGGAAACTGAGAACCATTCATCTATTCCACATATATTTTATCCTTTCATTGTATATTAATCTACTCAATGTCGTTCTGCATGTCTCAATGTCTGTCTGCATAAATCCTTTCCAAGAGAAAAGTTATTTTCTTGATGCCCCTAGAGAATTTTAGAAAGGACATAGCCATGAAAAAATGGATCAGATACTCAGATATATATGACATATATTATTATATGAAACAAAATCATATATGTATATATGGAAGTTTAATCTGACTTATAGAAACTCTATATAACAGGAAGGAACTGCTTCTGTCTATTGCCATGATCTTAAATTTTAACAGGAACATCTTTTATTTTACTAAGGGCAAAATTGTATTTTTCTATGTTTTCAACTGTCTAGGCCAACTTCTATTTCTTTATGTCCTTTTCCAGTATATAAAATATCCTTAGACCTAAAGGAAGCATTTCATAAAGAATAGCTATATTACACAATTTGGGATGAGTCCATTTATCAATAGTACCTACCATTCACTGTTAAAATGTCCCAGTTTGGACAATAAATTATATACCCAACCAATTAATAAGTAACTGTCAAATGGTAAAAATGCCTCTTAGAAAAAGTTATGGGTGTACTATCTGCCATTCCAGTAGAATTAAATTTGTAGAAGAAGCCAAATAAATGTTAAGAAGTAAATGTATCATCTTATTATGGATTATTCTATTTAATGAAATAACTGAAGAAAGGTGTTGGCTGAACATCTATTTGTGTTTTTCTTTTAAAGGACAGTGTCGGATCAGAAATTCAAGTCTGGTTTTACTCATAATATGATGTGCTGATGTTCTAAAACTTTGTTTAAAAGAAACATGACATATTCCATTTCTATTTATACTTTATTTCTATTTCAAAGCCATCAGCCCAAAATAAAGGGAGTTCAATGAAGTATACAAAATACAGTGCTTGTAGTGAAATATTTATCACTACCTTGGAGTCAAACGAGTCAATGAAAGTGAGGGCAGTGGAGGCCTCTCTTAACAAAAGGAAAGCCATGGCAGTAAAACTCACATTTCTGATTTTCCTTTTAGATAGTGTTTATTAAAAAAAATACGTCTATGGATGTTAGTGGACTGTGGAGTATATCAAGAATAGGCTTTGAGATCATAAAGAGTGAGGTACAAAAGCCACTTTTGCTACTAACTAAATGACCTTGAAAGTCTCTGTGGATGTCAGTTAATTTACTTGCAAAATGGAGAAAGTAATGTCTACTTCATTAGCCTGTGGTAAATGATTAATGGAAAAAAAGAAAAAGAAGAAGACAAAATGGTGATTGGTGCAAATGGTTGCTCAGAAATCAAATTATTAATATTAATTGAAATTTTTCTGAATAACACAACCTAAATCCTAATTTCTAAGAGTTATTTGAAATACATTGAGCTTATTTAGAAATGTCTATAATTTTCATTTTAGATTCCCTGTCTTCTAATAGAATTTACTGCCAAATAATGCTTATTTAAAAATAAAACACACACATCCGCATGCATGCACACACACACACACACACACACATGTCTCAACTGTCTAATGTTCATGAAGTCTGTGTAGCCAAGTGAGAATTACAGCAAGGGAAGCCTCTCTTGAGGCTTTTATTCGGCGCTGCTGCTGCTAGTGCTGCTGGAGAGTAACTATGTAACACTAGATCAGGATCGTCTGTAACAGTCTATCTGAGGGAAACTGAGTGCTGAGCTCATAGTCCTAGGACCTAAGGTGTCTAGTGAGTGCTAGAAAAATCCCAGCAGGCCTACTGCATCCATAGCAAGCGAAACTAGTCATGCTGTGCAAAGTCCAGGATAAGGGAAAGGTCCAGGTCCAGGTGTTTTGACAGATCAATTTAGCCATGTGTGAAACTACCTCTCCCAATTCAGAGGAAAGCAAATGACCAAGATCTGCAAAGGTTTGATACAAGACTGAGCATCTTTGTTCTCCTTTAGCTCAAAAGAATTGTGATAAACAAACAAGGTGCCGGGGTCGAGTGAAGCAGCAGCAGCTCTCGTTACCATCACTGAATGGATTTTCAATGAAAACCCTTAGAGAAATGTCCTTACACATATTGAAAAGAAAAGAAAAGATAGAGAAAAATTTGTACATGGTATCCTCCCAAAGATAATGTTTTATGCTTGTCAAAATTCATTTGATGTACAGGAAATCTATCGAAGGGTCCCTGTAAATGGGAATCCACTTACTTGGCAGTCCGTAACAAGAGCAAACTCACCCACTAAAGTTTGCCAAACACTCAGGTAATTTAATGTGAGATTTAATATTTTGTTAGTTTTAAGTGACTCCCTTTGGAGAGATATGGTGAGATTATGGAAAACTAATATTAATTGCACTCTGCTTGCTCTAAAATATATATATTTAAATTCCACCAATATGCTAAAACCAGAAAATAGTTTTGAAATCTTTAAGTGGGAAAAAAATGATGTTGACGACTTTTTTTCATCATAAAATGTCTAAAGAAAAAAGAAATATTCTATTTTCAGACTAAGCCAAATAGTCTTCTAGGTCAATAAAATGTGTTGGCAGATTTTTTTCCTTATACGAGACAAAGGTTTATGAAGAGATCTAAAATATCCTTAGGAAGCAGAGTTTTCTCTTATGCCATTAATAAATACTCAAATTTCTTCATAAATCTGAAGGATCTCAGTTGTCAGGATATGCCTGCTCTTTGGGTTTTCAGCATTTGTTTCCTTTAATAGTTTAGACAAGAAGATATGAACTACGAGAATTGTTAAAGCAACAAACAAGTCTCCCTGCGCTTTCTTTTGAGGGGAAAGGTAATTTGTTAAGAAACCTCCTTGACAGAATGATAGAACATACTTCTTTTGTTTTTTTCCCACCACACAGAGCCATGAGAGTCAAAGGAAAGCTGGGCTTACTGTAAAACATTGACTGACAATTAGATTTTAAAACCCTAGGAAATAGGATCTCATAATGATACCTAATGGGATTCTGAAATAAAGTCTACTGCTCTCAGGTATCACCAGGCAGTGAAATTAAAAGAAAAGCACAGAAACTCAATTATTTCTAGAATTGGTTTGTGAAGTCACTTGCTGTCACAACTGGAAAAACTCCAACTCCATGGAAATATAGGGTATTTTTGGTTTCCCATGACATTAATGATTCTTTTGCTTTAAGAAATTAATAAATGCAAATAAAATGTTTGTATTCTTTACACCTGAAAATGTGCTGTGTCTTATTTCCTGTATACCCTTTCCTCAAAGCAGGATACTTTTATTAAAAGTTCTAACTAAATCTGATGCAGTGGGAAGCATCTTGAAATGTGAACATTTGATAATTGTACTGTTATTAGAATTTTACATCCTTAAGAATTCCTCTAAAGCCTCGCTTGCACCATTCATGCCAAGTTGCATTGAAGGAGGTCATTTGTAGATATTGATGAATCACTAGCATGACAGTCATTGTAAACAAAACTGAGATATTCACAAATAATAGTGGAAGTGCAAATAATGAAAAACACAGATTATTTCATTGTTAGGTCTAATTATGTGACAGCAATAGTTATAAATGTTTGACTTCGTTTGTTTGATTAAAATTTTGCCTGTAGCATTTTTATTTCTGAATTTTGCCACAGTTCATTATTTAAAATGATCCCCAAATTAATTCAAAGCATGAAAAACGTCTTATTTGGAATATGAACCAGTAAATAGAGATATAAAAATCTCAAGAGCTTATCACAATAAAGCTTTGTAATGGCTGTTCTTTTTCCAAATGCACTATTAAACTAACATTGTTGTTCACATTTTCTTAAATAAATATATGCATTTTATATTCTGCAGCTGAAAAAGTTTAATATTGAAAGATAAGTTGCTTTTTTCCCACAAAAGAATAAGTTAAGATTTGGCTATTTGCAACACCAAAGAATGTTTGCCAGGAGAGTCCCAAAGTAGAGTCCCATTTCTTGGACCTGTCTAGGCTTCATTTGTTTCTTAGTAGTAACTGAATTCCCCTTAGTTAGAGGAAAAATACTGGAGACAAATTTACTAAAAGAAAAGATTTTTCCTTGTTCTCTTTCACAGAAGCAAATAGATGTAAATAGAGAAGAAAAAGAAGTATTCAGTGAAGTGAGAAGGAAAAATAATAACCCAAGGCACACCCATACACCCATGACACATGATCAAACTTTGAAGTATAGATCAGTAGAACATACTTAATTTCAAGTCATTATTTCTTTATTCAGGAGATCAATAAATTAATGAGCTTTGGCTGAATTCTGGGAAGCAGAGAATTCAAAAAGATACATTGTGTCAGACGTGAAACTAGGAAATAAAAATAATTGATTGAGACAATTTTGTTTGAGTTTTAAAAGTCAGAGATGCTTTGTTTAGAAAAGGGAGGGAATCAATTATCATAAAATTAAATGTTTGAATGTATGTAAATAATGTTTGTGACTTTCAAGGCACAAAGTGGTTAGAACACATCTGTTTATTATGTGTTGTTATGTGTTTATCCAACACATAAAGGAATTAATTGTTATGCATGTTAAATTTCACAAGACCTGTCTTTTTTCTCGGCAAAGTAAAAACATAACAAAATGAATAATACAAGTAAAAGGATTAATGAGAAATAATAAAATTTAAGTCTATTGTTTGGTTTCTGTAATGCAGTGGTAATGAATACAACTCTTAACTACAGTTGAACTTTGAATCCAACACTTCACAGAAAAAAGACTATGCTCTCCATCCCCATAGAGTCTACAAAACTCACATGGGTCATTCTACACTGTAACATATGAGGGCCCATCTATCCCTGCCCCCCCCCCCCAAATTGGAAAAAAGCCATTCTAGATGGAACTTTTGTAATACACATTTTTTCCCACTAGGAAAGCATGCCAGCAACTCCCCATGATTTAGTGCACCCAGTGCTTCCCATGGGAAGATTCTCTCTGGTCACAGTGAATTTTGTCATAAAAGCAATTTTGCTTGAACCATATTTACTTCATGATGGCTGAATTAAGAGAAATAGCATACAACTTTGAAATTTTGTTTCCTTCTCAGGAAAAAAACTCTGCAGTAACTGTGACGATGATGAACACAGTCTACAAGGGCGGCGCCTTGGGAAAAATTCAAGTGTATTAATAGTTTTCTCATTTCAAGAAAGGTGAAATGTTGATTGATGACAAACCTCATTCAGGACGCCTGTCAAATTCCTCCAAAGTGAAAACCTGTTGACAAAATTTGTACACTTGTGCTCGAAACCAACAGTGGACTATTGAGAAGGTGGGGGAGTTTTCTGGACTAACCTGGAGCTCTGTTCAGTGAATTTCAATGGACCCTGAAAGCAAATAGCTATCAAGCCCATGGAAGGCACCATCATCACCTCACACAAATATAGCTAGTCGTGTGAGCCCCCAATTAAATGATTAAAAGAAAAACACAAGTGGGCTGAGCCCCGGTGACGTAGTGGCTGTGCGTGGGACTGCATCTCACTGGGTTGGAGGTTCAAATCCAGCAGCAAGGCTGGGCCTCCTACTCCCACCACCAGAGGGCAGTGATACCTCAAAAGTCAAAAACAAAACAAACAAACAAAAAAGAAAAACACTAGATTAATGAAATCCATGATCAATACAATGCTCATTTGTTGTTTTATGTGAGAGGATAGTGCAGTGGAAGTTTATTCCATCAGTTCAGCTATTCGAGCTTTCTATTAAGTTCTAAGAAGATCACATAACATTGTGCAACAAGAACAATAAAGGCCTTATTTGTGCCGGGTAAGGACAGGATTTGCCACCACAACAATCCACATGCTCATGCAGCCATCTCAGTGCAACCGTTTTTGGCAAAAAAGCATTCCTCTCTTGCCTCATGCACATGACCTCCCTCCGTGCGACTTCTTTTGTTTCCGCAAATGAAGAGGGTTATGAAAGGATAGCAATTTGATGACACAGAAGAGGTGAAGCTCAAAAGAGGGCAGGACTGTCAACCATCCAAACAGATGGATCGTTAGAAATGTTTCCAAAAATGGAATCACAGACTTGACAAATGTATTACGTGTCATGGAGAGTTCTTTGAAGGTGATAAGGTTGTTTTGTAAAAAGATTAAATATATAGCTTTAAAATGTTTTTGGTTCTTTTGGGGTACCCCCTGGTGGATTACTATGAGACAAAATAGACTTGGTGCAGGGAGCCTCTTTTGGCATTATTATAATGTAAGAGAACTTATTTTTATGTGCATTAGTGTATTGAAGAAATGCTTGAAATAAGCAGAGAGAGAGAGAGAGAGAGAGAGAGAGGATCAACAATCATCATGAAAAAGCCGCAACCTGGATATGTCATTTTCTTTTTAGATTGGAAGATGCAGTTGCCAAAAGTAGGTTTGACGTTTCAGAGCAACATATTTAGAGTCCGACAGACTCATCTAGTTTTCTGGCTGTAAAGTTTTCAATGTAGCCACTTAACACCCCATTTTACTTATAATGTAAAATACAATTATTTTGCAGTTGTTTGAGGATATAATTGCTAATAATCTGGAGTCTTTGGCATATGCCACACACACATCAACTGTACTTAACTGAGATATGGGTGTCAATAGGATTCACACACACTCTTCAATGGGGATTCATTTAGCGGTACTGCCGAAGAAAGGCCTTGTGCAAAATAAATCTGTTTGCATAAGAGCAAATTGATCTGTGACAGTTTGGTTTTGGGTTAATTTGACTGTCAAAATTCTCAATGTTTTGGCAGTTAAAGCCTAGTAATCCCCCCAAATGTTATATAGCACAATGTAATCAGCGCCATCATAAACTATGCTGTGAGCAGCCACTCAGTTACAAGAGTAGGGTGAGAGTGATCTTCTACTCAAGTCACAGTCCTGACATAATTGAAAGTGCATTTATCCTGAGGCCTCGTTCTCCTGCAAGATTCTGTGGAGAGCTTGCTAGATTCTTGTAGGATTTAGATCCTGCCTCCGACTCATCATACTCTGGTTCTTTAGACTTGAATTTGGAGCTCTCTAGAATGTCTATGTTCTGAGGAGTCCCGTTGGAGTCACAGGACTTTGAAGCTTCAAGCCTGATATACTGCCTATAGATTCATCCACTAGCAGTGGTTCTCTGCTTTCTTCTTTCTGCTTCTTGATCTTCCTGGTACCTGGATTGTGAGTCATTGTAAGCCTCCTACTTAACTTCTGACCCACAAAATTGAACGATAAGGCAAACTCCTCTCTCTCTCTATGTCTCTCTCTCTCTCTCTCTCTCTCTCTCTCATGCTCACACACACACAAACACATATGTGTATGTGTTTGTCTTTATCTCACTAGAGCAAAGATTTTTAATTTTTAAAGCTTTTTAAATTGTTGATTGTGATCCAAAGGGGTTCATATAACCGAATAAAGGTCACAAAAATTTGGCAACAGGAAAAGTGTTTCTGAGCATGCAGTAGTCAGAAAATAATTCAAACGGACAATGAATACAATGTCAAACACACAGTGAATACAATGCGTCTCTGGAAGTTCTTGCTCATATTTCTGCATTTGAAATTTTTCAGGTAGAAAGGGGTCTCAAGTGGAAAAAGTTTAAGAAGCCATGTTCTAGAGAACCCAGACTAACCCACCATTTAAGCAAAACCCTATAGAGCATCATTCTATCCTGATACAAAATACAAGACTGCTGTTGAAATATTGTGGCATTTTCATTTACTTATGTTCTTCCCTTAGATATCCAGTTGAGGGACAAAAACACTAGGATCCACTCACCAGGCTACTAAATTTCGAGCTCTGGAACAGAGTTCTGCCCCTGAGCAAAGACCCCGTCGGCTATCCCAACAGGCTGAGGAGCCATGACAAGAGTAGTGGCCTCTCATAATTCACAGAGCAGTTCCGTGTCATCTCAGCCTTGATCTTCATTTCTACTTCCTTTATGACAGTGGTAGTTACATAATTTCTTGTCAACTTGATAGCTATGTGTTGGGGTGGAGTGTAGCTTATCAATAAGGTCATAGCCTGATGATGCCTACTGGTGGGCATGGCCTTCTCATGAAGATTCTGGGAACTTCCTCTCTTTCTCCCCAGTGGTAGGCCATACTCATTTTGATTCAACTTCCTGTTGAACAGGCACACCTGGAGAGCTGAAGGAGCCACTTGTAGACCCACGTCAGCACTAAGATGTTTCACTGCCCTTGGAGCCACAAAACTTTGCACCCACAAGCCTGTGATCATCCTGCATTTTGCCTCATTGCATGTGGCTTTGTGAGGCTGAAGAAGGACTTATGGACTAGTATTGGACTGATGAGCTAGCATCACACTTATGGACTAGATCTGGATAGGACAAGGATGCACCCCTCAATATTTCTATTGGCAAGTAATTTATCATATAATTCAACAGTTAAATAATTAAACCACATCATCAAGGAAAATTGTACAATCACTCTCACATCGATCAATTCCCTTCCATACAGTACCCCCCCTCCCCGGCTTAAAACATTTTCAAGGTGGGTTATGCAATCCAAATCCATTCTAGTGCTCCCTCCCAACATCGTGACCATTTATTCATGAGATTCCCTGACACTCCCCATCAGCCACTCCCTATCCCTGTATTGCCTATAACCTCCGTTTCAGCTATTCTCATTGTACATATACTCCTCCTGTGCTTCACAGGAGGGAGACGCAAGAGAAAACAATAAAAAAAATAAAACCATGTTAAGGTGGTAAGAAGAAAACATAGTAGTATACAGATAAAGATACAAATAATACATAAGAAGGGACAGACTCCCAACAAGATTCAAAGGGGTACTTGCATCTACCACATGTTCAGGTCCCATCGCTAGTGTACTCAGCTAGCCAAGTGATCAAGGTCGATCCAGCATCATTAAGATGACCATGCTCCCTGCCCAATAGTAAGGCTGTTTGAGAGTCGTGTCTGTGGCTAGAGTGGATCTGCCAGTGGTTCAGTCTGACTAGATACTCTGCAGATGGGTTTGGGATTCCCACAATTCCCCATAGCCTTCCACAATTTAGGTGTTCATAATTGTTTCTCTGAGGCATGTTTCCTCACCATATCTAAATTTCATAGTCATCATCTCTGAATCACACAGACTGGCATGCTTCTTCCATGTGGGCTCGGTTGACTCCTACCATAGATGGCTGCTTGTTTGAATACAAGTCTTTCAGACCCCAGACACAATTCCAATTGAGAACAAGGCACTATCTGGTTTTTATGTCATACTTGACTTTAGCACCCATGCACCCTTATCTTCACTGACAGCTTCATGAAAGTGAGTAGATAGCAGGGCCATGATGTAAAAATGGATTGTTCTTAAGTTGGAGCTAGAATTTAGTGTGAGACCAAAATTCATCCCTGGATCTATGTCCTTTTTGGGGGGGAGGGAGCATCACTGCTCTCTGGTGGGTGTGGTAGGCCCATAATTGCTCCTGGAGAGCTACTGCTGGATTTGACCTACCAAGCCAGTGGGCCGCAGTCCTGCATTCAACCATAATCCATGCCTTTTTAAAAAAAAATTATATAACTTGGGAGCCAGGACATATGTTGTATAATTCCATAATTCAATTGTATCTAAGATAATTGTGCAATTTCTTCCATAGTGATACATGTTTTCCAAACACACTTTCCTTCCTGAACTTCTTAACACCATCTGGGATATGTTAGTAATATATATAGCAGTAACAGAAGCAACATTAACAACACTCTATAGTTTTCTTGGGCCCTTGGTCGCACAGAGTGGTACACAGAGAGACAGATGCTCCTGGCACATGAGTAGGTCCATCACAGAGGGAGAATAGTCATAAGGAACCAGAGTCTTTTTTCTCAAATTGTATAGATGACTGTAATATGCACACAATCACGCACACAAACACACACACATACACACACTATGGCTGAGGTTGTCCACTATACAAACACCTTGAAACGATAGGCTAGAAGCAGTGACAATTATTACCTCTGCTTACAAGATGTACGATAGCAGGACAAATGCATAACAATTTCTCTCAAGAACATGGAAATAAAAAGTTATTACTTGGAGGGTATGGCCATTTTTCCAGGATATCTATTATTTGTACAATTGAGTTGTTAATATATTATTTAAATAAGAGATTGGCAATATTTCCAAAATCAATTTAAACTGTTCATACATTGTGTCCAAGGAAATTATTCTCAAGAGACAAACTGAATAAACAATATCTAAGTATACTTAATGCCCCCTGCACCCTTTTCCCTTTCTCTGCTTTCACATAGACAATTAAAATCCCTGTCATCAGTACAGTCTGTCACAATTGCAT
The DNA here is from genome assembly GCA_004026705.1 of Nesogale talazaci. NCBI lineage: Eukaryota > Metazoa > Chordata > Mammalia > Afrosoricida > Tenrecidae > Nesogale > Nesogale talazaci. The sequence goes on from PVJH01006433.1 coordinate 94,507, forward strand.
ACATGGACTGAGTACTCTTTAGTTATATACTCTTTTAAAACAATATCTTAAAACAGTGATTTTTAGATTGAAAAATTGCTTTCTAAAGCTAATTAGAGAATGGATGCTTTATATAAATTAAGAGAAAAGTATAAGGTATAAATTTTCAGTTAATCTCCACAAGGAAAGATGGCAACCCAAATAAGTGAATAAGACAGATGAGATAATTACGGGTGAAGATGTTTACTGAAATTAAGTGATTTTTACACATATATAAATTGAACCTAGCTCAGAAAAATAGGTTAATAATAATAAGAAGAAAATTAATGGTGTTGTAACATGCTTGAGATATTTGCTTTTGTCCTTTTATCAATCTTTTTCAAAAAATGAAGAAAAAATGTAAATAATTAAGAGATAATAAAGAGTGCAAAAAATCATTACCTATACTTTACCAAGAGAATATGGGCAATTTTAAAAATAATTGAAAATAAGCTGACTAAGAATTCATGAATTATAACTATAGAATGATGAGCATACTTAATGAACTATTTTCTTTTAAATAATCATGAAAAGTTAATAGGAACCAAATGATTGGTAAGGATATGTGTATGCAGCAGAAAACTTTCAAAAGGGAGGTAAATAATTGAAAGGACAAGTAAAATTTTCCCCTAGTATAGAATTGATCAAGGGACCTATCAACTTGATCATATAAAAGTAACCCAGAGAAGTTTACCACTCAGTTTGAGTGTAAAATAGCAAAAAATATTAATACGCCCAATTTAAATAATAAAGAAACCAACAATGAGACAAGTGGCATGTATCAGAAGCAATAGTTATGTAGTTTTTTAATTAAAAAATAATGAAGTCTGATCTCATAGTTAATAGCGTTTACTGCATTATAGGTGAAGTGTCACACAGCCTTTTTGGTTTCTTTTTCTCATTTTTGCACACCTGTTTCTGTGTCAAGGATGATACTATTCACATTGTGCTAGCATCCTGATTGTTACCCCCTGCAGACTATCTTTCCACTGATTCTAGCTCCTTGCGCCTTTTCTCCTTGCTTTTCATGTTGACCCTTTCGTTGCCTACATTCTTTGTTTAAGGAATGACGTTATGCAAGGTGCTAGTTTGTATCTTATGATATATAAACCAATTTATGAATGGCTCACATGACCTGAAGAGACATCTTCAGTTTCATGTTTAAAGGTTATCTTGCACCCCAAGCTTTGAAGGTTCTTTAATTGTCTGCTAATCCTTGTAAGTCTAGTTTTATTTAGGAATGTGAGCTTTGTTCTAAATATTTTGTCCATTCTACCCTGCACCTTCAATTGTGATTTAGTCAGCATGATGGGAAATGAGTGTGAGTCACCAGCTAGATTTTCTGGTCTCACGTTAGAAGAGTCCATGGTCTATATGAACTATTAGTCCTATGGATTCATTTTTTGTCTTTAGCTTTTGGTTTGCTTCAATCTACTTTGCTCCACATGAATATGTACTGGAAAGTTATATCTTATGTAGCAATTATAAATTTTTAAGATCCTAAAAGCTACACAATAAACTACAATGGAGAACATTATCTTTCTGACCTATATTATGCCAATTCATTGAGGCTATGGTGCAACGTCTGTTCTTTCTGAAAGCTAATCTTTCCAGTTGTTTGAATTCACAGAAGTCACCATTACATAGTGAATAATTTTTAGATGAAATAAATTTAGATGGCTACTACAAACTGAGTTTGATAGTGTATTTATAAATAAACTTGTGGAAAATGAATCAACAATCTCCCTCAAGTCACCATCATCAAGTCAATGGCATCTCATGGTGGCACTACAGGCCGGTGCAGACCTGCCTCTGAGTGTTCTCAGGACTCTAAATCTCCACAGAGTTAAAAACCCATCTTTCTCATGGAGGTCAGTTGGTGTTTTTGTTGGTTTTTTTGTTTTGTTTTGGGGGGGGCATCACTGCCCTCTGGTGGTCCAGTTGTTGGTTTTGAACTGCTATCCTTGCAGCTAGCAGCCCAATCAATAGCCACTATGCAACCAGGACTCCTAAATTCATAAGAGGGGGGGATGGGTCCATGTCTCTAAAATACTGAAGGAGAGAAGATGTGATCCAAGGCATTTTAAAAATGGCACAAGTGGCACATAATAGTAATAATTATTCAGGAATGCTAAGACTGTGAGAGAAAAAGGTTTTTTGACATAATGGACTATCTAATAATTATCCACTTAGTTCAACCTGCTTGCCAGATAATTTCTCAAGTGTGTTGGGCCAATTTTTCAAAAGCAACTATAGGTCAGTACACTAGTGGTCATTTCTTTCAGGCAAAGAGGAGCATGTTACATTTTGGAAATGAGTAAATGCTACAAGTAAGTCTTGGAAAAGAAAACTTTCTTTTCTATCCTGGGTGTCAATGAGTTCTGTATGCACATGTGAACTTGTAAATTTAGGTGATGTGCATTGTTCAGATGTTTGAAATTACCTTACTATCTTCAGGTGGCTCAGGCTGTTTCTATTTCTCTCCAAATTATGTCACACATTCAGTATAGATTATCTCTAAAGAAGACCCACCATGTGCTCATATCACATCACTTAATACCAACCCACTATGTACAAATCTGTGGTAATGGGTATACTTATGGTTATTATGTAGCTTTATATGTAATATAAGGAAATGATGCTTTCTTATCTGCAAAGTCATTTCTCATTTTCCGCCTTTCATCTGTAAATTGATGCTTAAGTAGAATCTAATACTTACTGAACTTTCACAGTTCGAAAAACAAGCAGCTTGTCTTAATATTAGTTCATTGCTTTTGCAAATAAGATTAAATATTTACTTGTTTTCTTCTTATGAAAAGGAAATATAAAATATAGCTTGTGTCTAATATTTAATTTTTAGAAAATCCTATTGATCTTTTCTGTTTTACTGACTCTTTTGAGATGAGCCTATTTGTTACGAAAGAATCTAAGTCCATTTCTCCTTTATTTTTCCTACTTTAAAAAAAAAATCATTCAAACTACTATTTAGGTTTAAGGAACTTGCAAAGATTTTGTTTGTTTGTTTTTAAACAAATATACTATATGCAGTTACACAACCCATATCATGCAATGAAATCAACAACAATGCCCTATTCACCCCCTCCACATAGGTAGTTGTTTGTTTTCTTCATTCCCCCTGCATCCTTATTTCAGGTCCTCTCACATTACTACATGATCTTTCTCCATTACTACATGATCTATCAGTTCCTTCAGAATCTAAACTGGTTTCACCATTTTCAAGCCAAACTCTTGTACTGGATTTTTTAGAGCTAATAATTTTTTACTAGCTTATTAATCCTATGTGAACACTATCGTAAGACCTCGTACTGAAATGCAGGAGGGAACATCATTCACATCAGAAGGCTTACACTTGGTAGACAATAGACAAAGTAGACATTTAGATCACTGCTTTTATATCAAGTGCCTATAGTTGTACATAAACCAAGAAGCAGTAATAAAAACAGAACAAGTGATAATTCTCTGGTTTCAAATCAAGAGGACTTATGTGAAATTGTACCCTTTCACTATGCTTATTCAATCTGTGTGCTAAGCAAATAATCTGAGAATCTGGACTTGAGGAAGAGTTTATTATCAGAATTGAAAGAAGGTTAATAAACAACCAATGATATGCCAAACGCACTGAGCTTGAGGAAGTCAGGGAGGACTAGAAGCACTCTCTGTGAAATTCAAAGATTTCACTCTTGATAATGAAGTGAAACTCAATGCAAAGAAAATCAAAATCCACATAACTAGACCAATATACAACATCACGATAAAGGGAGAAAACATTGGAGCTGTGAAGGATTTCATCTTCCTTGGATTCACAATCAGACTTATGAAGGAGCAGTCAATAGCTCTAACAGCCTGTTGCAATGGAAAACTCTGCTGCCCCAAAATGAAACACACTCCCTGCTGTGGAGTCGTGCTGGCTTCCTATGAAAGGCTGAAGTCTTTGGTTTTCGTGGCAAGGGCTTCGAGCCCTCCCCGCTTCCCTAGAGGAACAAGTAGAATGACTCTGTGAGATTGTGAGAAGCAAACTGCTTTCTGGCATAGGTGTAGCAAGTCCCTTCTTTTATTTTTCCAAAATACTTTTATTGGGGCTTCTTACATCTCTTATCATAATCCACACATTCCTCCAGTGTGTCAAGCATACAATGAAAGCTGCCACCATCATTTTTAAAGCTTTCTCTTCCCATTTGAGCCCCTAATATCCACTCCCTATTTCTCCCTCCGCTCTCACAACTCTTTGATGAGTTATAGATTATTTTTTCCATAGGCCCTCACACACTTTTCCATTCTTTATCCCCCTGGGAGGAGTTCGAGGTTGCTGATAATTTCAAAGTGCAGAGCTTTAGGATCACAACTAATCAACTAATAAGTAACCACTATCCCCGCCCCCCCGCCCCCTTCCAGGATTCCTTATCTGCGGCCCAGGACCTCTTTAAAGGGTTGAAGAACATGGGTGTACATTTTGATGAAGATGTGCCCCAAAGTCCTGGTCCTTTTAGTCCCCTCATATGCGTGTGAGAGTTGCACAATAAATAAGGGAGACCAGAGAAGAATTGAAGCACTTACTGGGTGAAGAATGTTCAAAGTCCCGTGGGCTGTTAGAAATGTGGCTTGAAAGGAAGACACCTAGATTGCTTCTTAGAATCAAAGGTCATGAGGCTTCATCTCGTGGAGTTTGGGCGTGATGCCAGAAAAGACAAGCCTGTGGAAAAGAATATCACGATTGGTAATTAGAGGCCAAAAGAGAACTCTCAAAGATACTGATTGGCACAAAGCGTGCAACCACAGGCTCAAATGTAACATCCCTTGTGAGGAAGGCATGGAATATAGCAGTGTTTCATTCTACTGTGCATGCAATTGTTAGGGGTTGGAATGGGCTCAACTGCACCTAAAAACAACACTCGTGTATTTGGCATGTTTAATGGAAAAGGCAGCACCGTGTCACTAAAATGCAATATATATTGTAGAGGCATATCGAACATTAACTATGGAAGCTTATGTTTATATGAAAACAGCAAAATATTTATTGTGCTATATGATCTTAAAACATTGTCCAACCAAAATTGACCCTAGATAGTCTGTTAAAGTTGGAAAGTTGAATAAAATGGGGCCTATAAGGATACTAGCAATATCTAGAACTATGATTCCAATACACAAGAATAATTGTTTCAATTTATAAAGATAACTTAAGTGTTATTATACTGTGGATATACTGGGAGTTAGCATTACTGAAACAACATGAATGAAGAACATGTTTTATAAAAATGCTTGATTTTCTTAATGTTTCAATAAAGAAAATGTGTACCTGAAAATATTTGCAGACCGATCCATAAATAATTTTTTGTTTTGTTTTGTTTTTATTTTTGGGGGGTCATCACTGCCCTCTGGTGGTGGGAGTAGAAGGCCTAGCCTTGCTGCTGGATTTGAAACTGCAACCCAGTGGGCCTCGGTCCTGCGGACAACCACTACACCACCAGGGCTCAGCCCCCCATCAATATTTTATAGATGATTGATTTTCTTATGTTTTATGTTATATTTGCTTTCCAGTAAACTTTATAATATTGAAATTATTTTTAGTTTTTGTCCCAAATATCCTAACTTACAGTTATCCTCATCTTAGCTCCCTCCCAGTACCCATTCCTTGTTCTTTTTGCTTTATTGAGGATAAAGTGATTTTTTTGGATTTCAAGATTGATCATTATATCTGTCAATGTTTAGGAAACAATACATATCCCCTACAGTCATACCCAGTTCCTTAGCATTTAGTTTTCAAACTAAGATCCACTGTGTTTCTTATCTAAGGTGGAACAACTTCTACCTAGCCCATTGTATTTCCAATATATTTATTAGAGACATACCTCACTGCCTTCAGTGCTTTCAGAATACTTAGAACTTACTGATCTCATGCTTTTCCCCGTGCTGTCCTTTGATCTTTCTTGAAAATCTTTATGGAACTCACTTTAGAGTAAAGTCAAATTCCTTCTTGAAAACACAAGACACAAAAATCTTGAAGTGAAGCCTCCCTTGATTTCATCTTTAAATTGAGTGCAAATGTAATAAATGGACTTTCACCAAGATGAACATCCACAAAATATATATATTTTATATTTATCCTCATCTTTCTATATATCATTCATCACCTACTTAGGGATATATATATATATATACACATATACATATACACACACAATGATGTGCTTATAGTTGCACTGTAGAAGTTATAAGAAGGACAATCAGCTCAAGTCAATATCGTGAAGTCAGTTTCAACTTATATGGACCTCATATAGAGTTCCTGAGAGGACACATCTTTTTTAAATTTTTTTAACAGAGCCATCTGTACAAAGCACAAGAAGACAGCAGCACCGTGCAGGCGCAGCCCAGGACTCACACTGATCCCTCTGGCCCTCACACATGGAACTCTACTTCGTGGGGCACCTTTGACAGCTTGAACTGGGGCTCAAATGCCTTTGGGAGCTTTTGCTGGAGTCGAGGCCTTGACTGGAGCATCAGCCTTGCTTTGTGCCTTGTCCTAGGGCCGGCAGAGCCTCAGGCCCTGAGAAATACATGCCCCAGCTGCTTGCCAAGCTTGGGGTGGGCGATGTAGGCCAGTCAGCTAAGCTTGCAGTTTACGCCCATTGGAGTCTTGGCCTTGACCTCCATGGGTTTCACAAGCTCCTTGATGGCCTAGGTGCAGGCGGCCACAGCTTTGGCGTTGTTGGCCTGCCTTTTCTCCAGGTCCTTCTTGCTGTCCTTCTTGGCGAAGTGCATGTTCCTCAGGAACTTGGAGTTCACACCCTGAAGAGACTCGTATCGTTGTGATAGGGTTGATGCCGTTTCTGTGCCATTTCTGGGATTGTTTGTGCAGTGGTGTGGTACTTGGACTTGGCCGTGTCTGCACCGATGCTTGCTATACCCCAAGATGATCAATCCTTACAGAAAAGAGAGCATCCTCAACATTCTTCCACAGAGTGGCTGGTGGATTGAACGACCAATTTTAAAATTTGTCTCATTGGCATATGCTTCACATACCTTACAATTAACGCATTCTTTCCTATTTAAAAGAGTTGTGTAGTCATCACAACAATCAATTTCAGAACATTTTTTATCTTACCTATTGTTGTTAACTATCCAAATATCCCCTGCCATGCACCTCAGAAATTATGGATACAGTTACTGTCTCCAACTTTCTACCTACCTTGGATTTCATATACAGATAAAACTATAAAAAACACAAACAGGGGGCCTAGCCCCGGTGGCATAGTGGTTGTGTGCGGGACTGCGGCCCACTGGGATGGAGGTGCAATTCCAGCAGTGGGGATGGGCCTCCTACTCCCACCACCGGAGAGCAGTGATGCCCCCCCCCCCAAAAAAAAAAAAA
>PVJH01006434.1:0-101927 GCA_004026705.1 Nesogale talazaci
CTGGGACATTATCCTCTCAGGAACATCTTTATGATACTTATCTAATTAGTACCATGGGGACAGTATAAATTCCAAATCCAATCCCCTTAGAGATAAAGGACCTCAATTTCTCAAAGCAGATTTTCTTTTGCTAACCCAGAGTGGCTCAGGCAGAGAAAGTTTCATGTTATCTTATTGGATTGATCAGTATACAATCAGTACACACACACACACACACACACACACACACATTTTAGCAACCCTTTGAGTCCCAGTTTAATGTAGAAATCTCATTTGTAATTCTCTGTTAACCACAGACCCATGGGTTCATTCCCTTTCTCTGTGTGTTTATGCAATAGAAGTCCTGAGGCATTATTGACAAGTAGTATTTCCCTGGCAGAACCAATTATGACATTAGCTTACAAAGTTAGCCCTTTTCAAATATGGCACATGTGGATTTATATTTTTCTTCCAAACTCAAATATCCATCATTTAAAGAGATGATTTTTTTTAATCGATTACTTGTAGGTGATGGTGATGAGTTTTTGCCATGAGCGTAGCTCACTGCCTTCCTCAAACTGGAAGTCTCCAATTGTCAAAGGAACTAAAGTCACTAGAAATGCTTCAACAAGCTGCAGCACTGGAGGTTCTCACCAGTTTAGGCCCAGACAGCTACGTGGCCAACCAACTAGAGGAGATCCAGATGTGTACTCAATTCAAATAAAGGTGAGCCAACAGACTGTGGGAACTGTCCTTAATGTCACACGGAAGTAAAATTTGCTGAATGCAATTCAGAACTGATTGTAGAGTGGGTATTTGAGAACACTTAATTGTGTTCATGTAGAACTTATACATGGATCAAGAGACAGTCATTCACCCAGATCGAGGGGATATTCTCACTCAATGCGGACTCACAGCTACCACACGTGTGTTTCTCTGATTGCAACCATTTACCTGAGCAAAAAGTCTAGCCTTTCTGTTAAGTCACTATTGGTACTGCTGACCCTCTAGATGCTCGCTGGCTTACAATCAGGAAAGGTATGTGTCAGGGTTATTTCTTTTCATCACACTTATTTGATGTGTGTGCCGATGAAATAATCTGAGAAATTGGAGTGTATGAAGCACATGACATCAAGATAGGGGAAATCTCGTTAACCTGTAGTAAAAAGATAACACCATCTTGCTTATGGAAATTGAAACTTGGTATCCTTCTTAACGAAGACTAAAGCCTTCAGTATGGATTACACCTAAACAACACCATGACAAATGGAGGAAGTATTATAGTTATGAAGACTTTTAGTTTACTTGAATGTGCCACCAGTGCTCATGGAGGCAGCAGTCAAGAAATCAAATGCCATATTGCATTGGGGAAATCTGATGCAAAAGACCTCTGTGAAGTGTTCATGGCAAAGTTTCAATTTGAGGACTCAGGTGTGTCTGAATCAATCACCTCCTATGCATGCAAAAGCTGGACAAGTAAGCTGAGTAAGATTGGAGAAGAAGGGGTGCCTTTGAGGTATAGTGATGGTAAGTGTAGGGATTAGGAACGGAAAAATGAACAACTCTGTCTTAGAAAAAGTATAGCTGGAATGCCTCTCAGATGGTTGATGGTACCTTATCTCATGTACTTTAGGCAATTTATCAGAAGGGACTAATACCCAAGAAAGAAAGACATTGTGCTTGGTAAAACAGAGGACTGAGGGGTTGGGGAAGGGGCGGGCATAAGACCATAAATGAAATAGATTACAGCATCCACTGAGGGCCTACCTGGATGAGCTCAACTATAGCAACAGTTGGGAGATTGGCACAGGAAAGGGTGATACTTTCTTGTTGTACATAAATAGCTGGAACTGACTTGATGGCACCTAACCACAATATGGTGCACTGCTGTTACCCCACATCATTGCTGAGGAAGAAGTGTGGGAATTTAAAGAATTTACTCTAGGTCATATACCTAGCAAGTGGATTGCCAGGGTTTAAATGTATGTGACGTGTCTCCAGAGCAAGTTCCCCTAATGTCTGTGCTCTATTGACACAGAAAATTGAAAAAAACTATCCCCCTTATCTAGTGACATGCTTTAACTCCAAATACCAAAATCTAAGAAAAAGGGAAATAAGATATGAGGGGGACCAAAAAATAAAAATAAAGATTAACAGGAAAAAAAAAACTCTGCTGGGCAGAGTTTTCGTCGTATGCATTTTTCCTACCAGGCAAGTGTGTTAGATTAGGTGGAGAAACAAATTCATAGACACTCATGTGTGTAAGAGAGAACTTATATGAAGAAGTAATTATGTAGCCATAAACATCCCAGCCCATATGAAATCCATAAGTTTAATATTAGCCCAATTATCTGATATTAACCCATTATCACAGGCTGTTGGGTGGAAAGTCCTGTCGATCCAATGGCAGTGGACACGTCTCCAGGGATTTGACTGCCATCAGCGAGGCTCCATGAGGCTTGTCAACAGAAGGTGTAGCAGGAAGAGGGTGAGTGTAGCTCACTTCTTCTGATGGCAGAATCAAGAGCTTTCCCAGAATCCTCATGAGAAGGCCATGCCCACAAGGAGGGCACCCTTCGTTCTTTTATCAGGGTTACATGAAACTGTGTGACCACCACAGTGAGCATTAGGGAGCTTGCTCTGAGTTGGTGCATCCTTTGAGTTAGTGCATCCTCTGAGTTAGTGTGGCATTGCCTGGGAAAGTTTTCTCTGGTCACAGTGATTTTTTTCATAAAGCCAGTTTTACTTGAACCTCAAATTTTTTTGTTGGCTCACTTAAGATAACAGTGTGAAGCTGTGAAATTTTGTTTCCTGCTTGGGAAACATGTCACAGAAACTGTAATGATGCTGAACACTGCTTATGAGGACAGCGCTGTGGAAAAAACTCAAGTGTATGAATGGTTTTCTTGTTTCTACAAAGGTGAAATGTCGATTGATGACAAATATCATTCTGGATGTCCATCAACTTCCTGAACAGATGAACATGTCAACTCATAGTACATTTGGAGTTTATTCCATCAGGTCAGACTGTTAATCTAGCTTTCTATTTAGAGGTTCTAAAAAGATATTATACCAGTGTATTGCAAAAAAGGCCTGATTTGATATCTGATACCTGATCCGATGGACATTCTATGATCACACTGGTTGGTGTTCTTCTCTGCTTGATAGCTGCTTGTTTACTTTCAAGCCTTTAAGAACCCAGACACTATATCTTTTGATAGCTGGGCACCATCAGCTTTCTTCACCACAGTTGCTTATGCACCCATTTTGTCTTTAGTGATTGTGTCAGTATCAAAGAGATTGTGTCTGGTATCGAAGAATGCCAGGTTATTCGAATAAAGTGTTCTTGTGCTAAAGGGGGCATGTTTAGTGGTCCAAATTTGTCTGCTATCTTAATATTTAACATATAAATATATGTATAGTCTTCTCTATTCCTTTCATTATAAATTAATATACTTAAATATATACATGCTTATAGCTATACCTCTACAGGTAGCTTTTGCCTCTTACTTCTTTTTCTCTTCCTCCTACCCCACTGTCATGCTCGCCCTCCATTTGGGTCTCAGTAATTCCTCTTGGATACATTTCACTTGATCAAACCCCATCATGCATCATATGCCCTTCTCACCATCAACTTTGGATCTCTTGTTGATCCTTCATTCCTGAGTTTGTTGGATCCCCATTCCCCTGCCCTAAACAAACATATCTATGCAAACAAAGGGGTTTGGAGTAGAGAACCTAAGCCCATCTGTAGACAATTGGGTATCTCCACAGAAGGGTTATAAGGAAGGATTGATTCAACCAAGGTGCAGTATAGCATCGACGAAACACACATCAATCTTCTAGTTCTGGCGTGTCCATTCTACACACACACACACACACACACACACACTACCATGACCCAATTCTCCTTTACAAATCTGACTAGACCAAAGAACGCACATTGGTACCGAGAAGAACTCTTGACACATGGAATTCAGGACAGATGCACTTCTCAGGAACAGAAGTGGGAGTAGTGACATCATAAGGGTAGGAGGATGAAAAGGGGGGAAGAGAAAGGGAGAACACATCACAAGGTTGGATATATAGCTTCCCAACACCCCCCCCACCGAAGGGAACAAATGACAGACATGTGGGTGGAGGGAGACAATGGACAGTGTAAGATACAAAATAATAATAACAATATACAATTGATCAAGGCTTCAAGTGGGAGGGTGGGGGAGGGTCGAGAAAAAGGAGCTTATACTAAGGGTTCAAGTAGGAATAAAATGTTTGGAAAATGATGGTGGCAACGTAAGTACAAATATGCTTAATACAATTGATCTATGGAATGCTATAAGGGTTGTAAGAGCCCCCAACAAATTTTTTTTTTGAAAAAAGACTTGATCATAGCAAGATGGGGGACTGGTTTGCCACCATGACAACATACCTGCTCATACGGCCATCTCAGTGTACTAGTTTCCAGCAAAAACAGCATCTCTTACTTGCCCCAGGCACCTCACTCACCTGACCTCACTCTGTGCAACTTCTTTTTGTTGCAGAAATGCAGAGGGACATGAAAGCACAGCGATTTGAAGAGGTGAAGAACAAAAGAACAAGGAAGGTGCTGTCAGTCATCCAAACAGATGAGTTTGAAAAAATATTTCCAAGAATGGAATCCCAGATTTGGCAAATGTATTAAGTGTAATGGAGACAACTTTGAAGGTGATAAGGTTGTTTTGTAAAATAAATGCATAGCTTTTTGGAGAAAAAAAGGTGTAGCCCTTCTGGTCATGTATGATCAATTGAATTGTATCTGAAAGGAATTACTGAGAGGAGAACAACAGGCAAACATAATAGTGGGGTAGGAGGAAAAAACAAAAAGCAAAACCATATATATATATGCATCTGTGTATAAATATACATAGGTGAATGTGTATATTTGTTTATGTATGCATATGTAAATACATCAAGCAAGCAGATGGACTTTGTACCTCTACTTAAATCTTACCTCTGGAGAAGAATGATTTGATGTAATAATGTGGAACTGTATGATACCCACTTCTCTGACATGATTGCTGAAGACAAAAAAATGTGCATAAACAAAAGTGTTGAAGAAAGTAGATCAAAAGTTATAGCATGTGGGGTCTTAAAGGCTTGGAGTTAAACAAACGGCCATTTAGCAGGGAAGCAACAAAGTCCACCTGGAAGAAGCATACCAACCTGTGTGATCACGAGGTGTCGACAGGAAGAGGTATCACAGGTTCATAAAACATGCATCCAAATTGATATGAAGGGGACTGGATGTAGTGGAGACCTAATGTCCACCAGAAAGACAATTAGGCAGTCCCTCTTAGAAGGCCTCACTGAACAGAGGATAAATCCAGGGTGCAGTGCGGCACTGATGAACCACATAACTCTTTTTAGTTCTTTAAGATTTCCTCTCCTTGCTATTATGGTCCTTACGTGATATACCTCATTGGTCATGTTAGATTTCAGTATGATCATTTGTTCATTTAAGATGGCAGGAGATGTTCAGTGAAGTTGGAAATATGGGAAACTTAGGATAGATGATCCATCAAGACTAGTAATAGGAGTGGTAATACCAGGAGGGTGGAGGGATGGAAGAATAGAAAGGGAAAACCAACTTCAGGGATCTACACGTAGCCTCCTCTCTGAGGCATGGACAACAGGGAAGTGAGTGTTGGGACACATTGTACAGTGTACAGGATAAAAAAATAATTTGTAAATTACTAAGGGTTCAAGGGGAAGGGGGGAGGAAGGGTAATATAGGGAGCTGATAATAGGGGCCTGGAGGGAGGGAAAATGTTTTGAGAGTGATGATGGCAATGGGTGTGTAAAAGTGGCCTGCACACAACTGATGTTGTTAGGGATTGTGATGGGAGTTGTAGGGGCCCCCCAATAAAATGATTCATTAAAAAAAATGTGGGGGAGGGGAAAGGGGAGATTTTTTTTTTAAAAGGGGAGCTTGTATCAAGGGCTTAAGTGGAAAATGTTGGGAAATGTATGTGGAAACATGTGTGCAAATGTGCTTGATACAAATGATGCACTGAATGTTGTAGTAGCTGTAAGAGCCCCCAGTAAAATTAAAAAAAAAAAAAAGATCGCTCAGTCCATGGTAGTGTAGATAGATGACCCTTTAGAAACACTGACAGGAGTAAGGGTTCTGGGAGGATATGGGAAGTAAGTAGGCCGGGGTGGGAGAGGAAGGGAGCGGGTGGGGAGTTGACAACATTGATGATTGTAGAGTCCCACTTGATGGGGTAGGATTGAACAACAGAACCCTGGGAAATCCCCCCCCCCCAAAATTAAAAAAATCCCTGGGAAGGAAAGGGATATATTGGAATGAGTAAGATATGTAAATAAATATATTATTTGAGAAAACAAATTGCCATTTTTGGGGGGTACCCCCACATAATGTTGACTTCACTTGCCAGTAGATTCCTCTCCTGGCAACACAATTCCTGTAGCAGTTCTAGACTTTGTGTCTTCCTACCACCTTATTCAAGCAAAGAGAATCTCTTTTCCAGCTGGCCCCAGGAGAAGACAAATGTCTCTTTTCTAGAAGCCCGGGGAAATACATTTTAACTCCATTTTGGCTTGTATTAGGTAATATGTCCTCATCTAAGTCGATCTAGACTGTTCACATTAAGGTCTGTGGTCTAAATGCATGTGCTGATCCATGGGAGAAAGACAGTGTTGTCTGTTCCTGTAGAGATTTACAGGCCTTAAATCCTTCATAGAATCACCATGGGTCTGAATTGATGGCTGGCAGGAGCTGTGACTTCTTTAAACCAATATGAGCCCTCCCCAAGAGCTTAGAGTTGACTCCATTCCACCCAAACCAATGGAAATTTGGGACATATTTCGGAAGCCAGGGAATGTAGGCTGGGAGCAAAGGACGGTAGGTGGGTTGCTCTACAGAAGAGGGCATTCTCTGATAGATAAGCCAGGGAACGAGTACAGAGTGAGCATGATTATGCTAAAGTTAAGAGAGGCAGGCAGTACATCTTTCATTGTTACACTACAGAAACATTTTCCAGGTAGAGAGCCAAGTTAAACCATTTTATTTTTCCGATTATGTCTTTAAAAAGAGAACATATTTTACTCAGAGCAAAGAATGTGCTGTACAGCTACCCTCTCTGGAATCCCAATCACTCCTCATCCTCAATTTACTGCAATCGGACTCTCCTCCCATCACCTGGTTTCAGACTCCCAATTAATGCATGTCAGGGGTTGAGAGAGGTTCATTCACCGAGCCTTTAACCAAGGGAGAGCTGAAACAGGGATCTTCTCCTGAAAACATTCTTCCAACGTGGCATTTCGGAAATGGTCCAGGGAGGGGACCATCCCTAACCTGCCCTGGAGAAAGAGGAGCCGAGTCCACACAAACCCATGGCCAAGTGCCACCAGGCAGAGTTCAGACACGGCTCCACGTTCCATCTTTCTTTACCTACTCTAACAACAACAAGTCCTCCCACTTGTTGCTGTGGGCACACCGAGTTGAGACAAAGCTCCCAGGACTCTAACGAGTCAGCATCAGTAAGCAGTAAAGATATGGGCTCAGCTCAACTGCAGGACCTCTTCTGAGGTAGCAGCCAAACCAATCGCGGGGCCTCAGCCTCTCAGTCCTGGTCCCTTGGTTTCTGTCTCTTCGAGCCTGGAAGTCAGCTACCCTGCCTTACTGCCTCATCGTCCCGGGGCTGCTCTTCTGTTTGGTCTTAGACTCCCCCCTGTCCCTGACCGACCCTCTTGGGCTGGCTCCTAGAGTCTAGTCCTGTGGTCCCCGGGACACACACTCTGGCGCCTCTACTTTCAGCCCCCACCACTGTGGACTTGCTTTCCTGGTAGCTCTGCTTCAGGTGGTAGTCCTGGGAGGGCTCTAGGCTCCTACTCCTGAGACTCCTCACTGCGATGTGGAGATGCGGTTTTTGTCTTTGAGCGGATGGATCCACCTCTACCTAAGGACACAAAAGGTCCCACACCCTCGACTAAGGGGCAAACTCAGTCCACATCCCACCCCTCAGCCCCATAAAAGAGAATACACTCTAAAATGGGCTTAAAGGAAGGGCGGAGAGGCTAGACTATAAGACATTACAAAGAAGACTCTCGCTGGAAGGGTCATATCATGTCCTTGACCGTATCTCAGACATCCTTTGCTGAAAGTGCTTGCTGGACACCATGGAAAATGAGGTGCCAGTGTGCTCATAATGCCCGAAACAAGGTTCAGAGTGTGAGCTATATGGCAAACTTGGCGTCAAGAAGAGAGGGAGGCTTTTTAAAGGCAATGATGTCACCACAAACTAACTGTGCCACTCTATCTCCTAGCTCAGGATATGTACCATCAGATAGTAGAATTTGGCTAAACATTGAGGTGTTTATATCTACTAAGGACATCATGACTATATATATATATATATATTTATTTAATATTGAAATAATTTTATTTGGGGCATGTACAACTCACCACAAGCTATACATCCATCCATTGTGTCAAGCATATTTGTACATTTGTTGCCATCATCATTCTCAAAACATTTTCTTTCTACTTGAGCTCTTGGTATCAGTTCTTCATTTTTTCTCCCTCCCTCCCTTCCCTCCTGTCCCTCCCTCATGAATCCTTGACAATTTATATAATTTTTTCATGTCTTACACTGTCCAGTGTCTCCCTTCACCCCACAACTATATTTTTAATTAGGGAATAGAACAATAACCCCCTTCTTCAGTTTGCACATAGAAACATGGAGAATAGACGCTCAAGCATGTACTATTAGACATGTGTTCATATCAGCTCTATTCATAATAACCAGAGATGGAAATAATCCAAATGCTCGTCACTGATGGATGGAAAAAGGAAGCATATTATATACAAATCCATGAATGAAACCAAATTGGTGTTTGCCAAGGTCTGGAAGAAGAGAATCAGAAGCTATGGTACAGCTAAGAAAGGGGCTTCCTCTTGGAGTAATAAAAATGTTCTGAAAATAGATAGAAGTGGTGGTGACACAACAATGTGAAAACGCAAAGAGAAAAAACCTATTAAATGATTCACCTTAAGATGATTAACTTATGCACATTTCATCTCAGTAAAACTATCAAAGAGATGAAAGAATAGCAAAGTAAGTTACAAAGGCTAGGAGAAATTTAACATATTTACATTGAACAAATTAAGTCTTAACACTCACAAATATGTATTTGTAAATTATAGAGTAGTGACTGGTAGCTTAGTGACATATTGGTCATAAATTAGGCTGTTAACAAAAGGTTAGCTGTTTGAAACCAAGAGCTGCTCTGTGGGAGAAAGCCTGAGCTTTGTATTTCAGTTAAGAGTTACACTTTTGGAAACCCACCGTGGCAGTTCTACCCTGTGCTCCAGGGTCTCTATGAGTCTGTGTTGACGCCATGAGAGTGAGTTTGAGCTTTGAGGGTATGCATACTTCTTTGCTGTCCTCACCCACAACTCCCTTTTCCAAGCCTTCCTGTCTTAACTTTAGGATCTGAAGCTTCAGTGTGCTGAACGATGAGAGTGCTTTTTTATGCTTGATGAAAGCAGATGGCGAGGACATGTAAGAGCATGAGCAACGGTGGTGAAGAAAGCAGAAGGGCCCAGCTGTCAAAAGATAGAGCATCCGGGGTCTTAAAGGCTTAAGCACAAACAAGCAGCCATCTAGCTCAGAAGCAACAAAACCCACCATAAAAGAAGATCACTTACCTGTGCGATCATGAGGTGCTGAAACAATCAGGTATCAAGGAACAAAAATCAAAATCAATGGACCAATCAATGGACCGATATTGCTGATGACAAATGAATACAAAGGCAAACAAAGTAGAAGAAATGATGGTACTCAGCTAACAAATGATTGAATGCCTGGAATCTCAAAGACTTGAAGATAATCTAGTCACCATTCAGTGCAGAAACAGCAAAGTCCACATGCAGGAAGCACACCAGCATGCGTGATCAAGAGGGGCCGAAGGGAGCAGGCAATGAGCACCAAAGAACAAGAATCACATCATTCCATAGGAGGAGGAGAGCAGGGTGGGGACCTAAGGCCCACTGGTGGTAATTGGTCACCCCTTTACAGGGGAGTCACAGGGAGGAGACAGACCAGTCGGGGGGCAGCCAGGCAGTGATGATGCATACAAGTTTCCTCTAGTTCCTGAAGCCTTCCTCCCTGTCCCCCAACCATCATGGTCCCAACTCTACCGTGCAAATCCAGATGGACTGGAGAAGTCACACTGGCATAGAGGGGAGCTGGAGATATGGGGAAACCAGGATGGATGGGCCCCTTCGGACCAATGGTTAGATTGGAGATACTGGAAGGGTGGACAGAAAGGGGGGGGGGCGGAACCAACAGCAAGGATATATACACAAGCTCTTATTTGAAGGCCGGGCATCAAAGGAGTGGGTTGGGGGAGAGGTCGGGCAGGAGCAGTGTACGATATGACAAAACAATAACAATGTATAAAGTATTGAGGGTTGGAGGGGAGGAGAGACCAGGGGAAGAGGGGAAGGAATGGAAAAGCCGATACTAGGGGCTTAAGGGAAAAGGTGGACGATTGGAGAACAATAATAGAAGTGGACATGTGAGGGTGCTTGATGAGTATGCTTATTTATATATTGTGAAAGACGATGTATGCGCCCCCAATAAAATGATTGGAAAAAAAAAAGAAAGCAGATGGCCAAATATAAGTCTGTATTTTATGGTTCTATTTAAATGATCTACTCAGAAGAGGTAAATCCAGAGGGACATTCTCCTACTTCTCTTGCTACCTCTCATTTGTCTTTTTCCATCTCATTCCTTTAATTCTACAAACATAGATTGTTGGGCTTCAGGCTGGGACGTCAGCAGTTGTCTTAGTCATCTAGCATTGCTGCAAGAGAAGTACCCCAAGTGGACGACTTGAACGAGCAGGGGTTTATTTTCTTACAGTTACAGAGACTAGAATCTGAGGTCAGTTCAATGACAGGGATTTCTCTGGAGGAAGTGCTTTGACTCTGACATCTGCTCCTAGGGGATCTTTATTGACTTGGCATTTCTCTTCTTCTGTCCCTGCTCCATTCTTTTCTTGTTTCATCTCTTTTGTCTCTCAAAAGAGATTGACTCAAGACACACCCTATCCTGCTTCAAAAACAGCACAAAGACATTTTACTCCCAAACGGGAAGGCAGCCACAGGGAGAAACAAAAGAAAGCAAACCCACAGCAGGGAATCTTTATAGATGTTGGCCACCACATCTTTCTCCCAGCGAGGAGCTGCTGGACTTGATCCTCAGCCCTCTCCATCAGCAGCCAACCTCTTTAACACTGAGCGACCGGAGAGCCCTGACCAAGCATAGAAGTTAAGATTTAGAATACATTTGGGGTGGAACACAAGTCAACCCATAACTGCAAGGAACAAGACAGGTCCTCATGCACCAATGTCCCTTACCTGGCATGCAAGGTGTATTACATTCCTGCTGGTTCACCTTCTTTCTACTGCTGGATTCTTTCTGCCATAAGCTTCGGCAGGAAGTAACACCCTGTACAGGGTGCTCTGAGCAGCCCAGGATGCTTCATGCCTCCAGGGTTCCCTCCCACTTTCCTCAAGCTTTGTCCAATTAGTACTATCTTATTCATGCAACCCTGCTCTTTGAAGTCTCTGACCTGCTTTAATGACAACCTCCTTATTATGTTCCTTTAAAAACAAAACCAATGAACAAGAACAACCACACGCAAACAAGCATGTTATTGTGAGTTGGAGGATGATTTACAGAACAAATCATCAAATTCCTGCACATCCAGCTATAACTCATCCATTGCCACCTCTTCAGGGTACCATCATTTATCCCATTTCCTCCCTCTGTCCTTCTTTGTTAACTTGGAAAATTTGTTCACAAATAAGTGCTGTTATTTTGATCTTATAAATTGCATTATTCTAAGGTATGTTGTTATCACTCTCCTTATAGAACTATTTTTAGTGAGTTCAGTTTTGTTCTGATGGGTGATTATAGGTCATCATCTGGGGCCACCTGTCTCTGTCTGACCTGGTCTTTCTATGCATTTGAATTTTATTCCACAATTTTCTCTCGCATTCTAATGTTGTGTTTTCAGAGAAGTTGGTAGTGGTAGAGGGGCGCTGTGTTAGTCCAGATAGACTAAAGAAACAAATTCATAGACATTCATGTTTGTATAAGAAAAAGCCTTGGGCTGAGCCCCAGTGGCGTAGTGGTTGTGCGCAGGAATGTGGCCCACTGGGACGGAGGTTCAATTCCAGCAGTGGGGCTGGGCCTCCTACTCCCACCACCAGAGAGCAGTGATGCCAAAAAAAAAAAAAGCTTTATAATTGAAGAGTAATTATATATTAAGAAAACATCCTAGCCCAGTCCAGATGATGTCCATAAGTCCTATATTACCTGTATGTCCTAGATGAGTACACAAATTTCACTTTAGACTCATGCAACACATGCAGTGGAAGCTCAAAGGACAGTGGGTACAAAGTCTTATGGACCCAGTGGCAGTAGAAACATCTCAGCACTGATGTGGGTCTCCACATGGCTCCTCCAGCTCCAGGGCTCTGTCTCTGTCAGTGTAACTCCACATAGCTTGTCAACAGGACTGTGTAGCAGAAAGAGTGTGTCTCTGGCCTTCATTGAACTATTTATCTTTGTCTCATCTCCAAATGAGGTCATCAGGCTGTGACCTGATTGACAGGCTAAACTCCACCCCTTCCTCAAGTTGACAGGAGATGATGTAATTGCCACAAGCACCATCTAGTTCTTCTGGTCACATGATTGTGAAGACTGATGTTTGCATGGTCCATTAGTCAATTGAACTCATTGTTTCCATTTGTCTTTTGATTTTTTTATTCTTCCTTTCTTCAAAAGGGGAGTCGCTATAATGTCTGTTGAAAGGATTGCATAAAGATCAGTTATCTCAAAAAGCTGATATTTACATCAATCTTTCCCCCCCTTTTTTGGCATCAGTGCCCTCTGGTGGGAGTAGGAGGCTCAGCCTTGCTCCCAGAGAGCTGCTGCTGGATTTGAACCGCCAACCCAATGGGCCACAGTCCCGCACACAACCACTACACCACCGGGGCTCAGCCTTCCATCAATCTTTTAGCAAAATCAATGCTAGTGAAGATTTTATGGGATGGATTGTAGCCAGGAACAAGTCTTGCATTGATCAAAATGGTCCAGAGAACAAGTCCAATAAAAGCAGTGACTTCTGAGGGTGTCTGCGTGACCAGCTAAATCTGATGGCAACATATGTACAAGAGTGCTTAATACTATTGAATGTCGGATTGCCATAAAATTTGTAAAATTAAAATGATTAATTAAGAAAAAATCAAAGGCAGAGATGTCTGTTTGGAAGGTTATTTTGAGCTGAATTTGGGAATCCTGAAGAGGTAATCTTCATAGGTATGATAATGGAGACTTATTAGGAAGCAGTTTTAAGAAGATCGAAAACTCTTTTGGTGAGAAAAACCTAGAAGAGTTGACCTGAGGAATTCCCCCCTCCCCCATCACGGGAATGCACCTGCTCATTTTTCAAGGGTAGCAAGAGCTGTCCTATGAGAATTTCCACAGGAAACCTTACACCCTATGGCTCTGACCTGCCCTTTCAGACTGCTTTTTGTTCTAGAAATTCAAAGAACATGTCGAAGGCTGCCCAGACTTCAGTGTGACACTGTAGAAATCTAAGAAGGCAGAATTCCTCAGGAAGAAGGGTTAGACTGAAGTGGAGAAACTATACCTTCATATTTTGAAAATTTTAAAAGGTGTTTATGGTTCTGTAGCAATACTTTTTGATTTATCCAAGTATAATTAATTGTGCCCTGTCAGTGGTCGCTCTCACAACACAGAAGTGAGCACAGAGCGCATTATCACAGATGGTCCGTAGGAAAAGCCTCAAACCTCACCCCCTTTGAGTTGATTCCAACTCATAATGACCCTGCAGGTTTCCAGAGAGTGTAGACCTTTATGGGAATAGAAAGTCTCAATTTTCTCCCACAAAGTGACTGTTTTCAAACTGCCGATCTTGTGCTTAGCAGCCCAACACTATGCTACCCATCTGTAAAATAGCCTTCAATGGGATTGGAAAACTCATAAGCCATTATTGACAATAGTAATCCTTGCACAATGTTTTCAGTTCACTTCATTTGTTTACTTGCCAAGATTCATGAATGAAAATGATTGCCGTTTTGTCATAAAGAATGAGTGGATTTATGTAGCATGATATTGAAAAGATTGTTATCATTTATTTAACATTTTATATTTGATATCGATTTCACAATTCCGTAAAGTCAATATTAAAAGTTACACATCACCGAGTAGCAGACTATTCATAATTGTCAAGTAAGATTTGAAGAGGGGTTGAAGGGAAGAGATGAGCCAGTTAAGGTACAGCGTAGTAGCAATGAAATAGGCAACTTTCCTCTAGCTCTCAAATGCTTTTTCTCAACTACCATCATCATCCCAATGCTACCAGACAAATACAACTAGACAAGGAGACGTACACTGGAGTCAGAAACATGGGGAATTTAGGACAGATGATTCCTTAGGACTAGTGGTGGGAGTGATGATACTGGGAGAGTGGAGGGATGGTGGAATAGAAAGGGGAAACCAATTTCAGGGATCTACATATAACCTCCTCCCTGGGGCACAGACACCAGGGAAGTGAGTCGAGGGACACATTGGACAGTGTACGATGTGAAAAATAATAACAATTTGTAAATTATTAAGGGTTCATAGGGGAGGCGGAGGGGTGGGAAATATGGGGAGCTGGTTGGGGGCCTGAGTGGAGGAAGGATGTTTTGAAAGTGATGACGACAACAAGTGTGCAAATGTGGCCTGCATGCAATTGATGCATGTATGAATCATGATGGGAGCTATATGAGCCCCCAATAAAACAATTTATAAAAAAGGGGAGAGGGGGAAAGAGAAGTTTATACCAAGGGCTTAAGTAGAAAATATTTGGAAATGAAGACGGCAACATGTGTACAAATATGCTTGATACCAATGATGTATTGAATGTTATAAGAGCTGTAAGAGACCCCAATAAAATCATTGGGAAAAAAAGATTTGAAATAGTTTCAAGATTTGATTAGATAATATGGTAGTTACATAATCTGGTGTCAACTTATGAAGGGGTGGAGTCTAGCCTGTCAATCAGGTCACAGCTTGATCACCTGATTTGGAGGCACCACAGTCATAAATAGCTCACTGGGGGTGAGAGACACTCACTCTTGGCGAGACATTTCTGACTCTGGGCCGGATGGAGCAGTGCTAATGCAGCCAGAGGCCTGGAAAAGGCAGAGCCACACGGAGACCCACACCGGTGCCGAGATGGAGTCACAAGACTTTCCACCCATTGGCCTGTGATCTTCCTGCATTTGGCATCATTGCATGTGTTTTTGTGAGTCTGAAGAGGAATTTACAGACCGATATCAGACATATGGGCTGATATTGGACTTATGGACTTAAGCTGGACTGTGCTGGGATGTCCTCTTAATATTCAATTGCTCTTGTACATATAGCTCTTTCTTATACACATATGAAAGTCTTTAGATTTGTTCCTCTAGCCAACGCAGACTAAGAGATATACTTTCCTAAAGCTTTTACCAAATGTACTTGTCTTTCAAGTTGGTTTCAGCCCTATGTCCGAAAGCGCACTGTCTCGTCATGCACCATCCTTATAATTATTGCTGTTTGAGCCCACTGTTCCAGCCATGATCTCAGTCCATCTCGTTGGGAACCTTTCTCTTTTTCACTGACTCTACCAGGCATGATGCCCTTCTCCATAAGGTCCTTACTCTTTTAAAAGTATTAAATGCATTTTATTATATTAGAAGTACATTCTCAAGGAAATATATTCAATACATTAATCAGGGGCATGTGAAGTGCAAGTAAAAATTTTATTATGTTCACCTCACCCACACTTTCATATCTTTCCTTGCTTCCAGACAGTTTCTGTATGTATGCAAAATATAGACTATAAATACTTTCATTACACAAACGGCATCATATTACATTAAGTCTATTCTTAGGCTTAATGTAATTTCTCAACCCATCATCCCAAAGCAGTTTCATTCCCACACCTAAACTAATCAACTGTTCCTTTCCTCAAGTCAATACTGAAAGTCAGATCTATTTTCTTTAGACATTTGCATGTGTTTTGTGTCTTCTGGGCCTTTCTGTCTATATTCCTAACTTGACTTTGCCTTTCTGGGTCCTCTGAAATGTATAGGCTGATCAAAGATGCAAATAGAATTGTTTTGCCTGCACTAACATATTGATTCATTTCTTTATTCTCTACCAGTGGAGTCTTAACACCGACCTCTAACAGTCTTATTTTAGTTGAACTCCTTCTTCCACTATAAAGCCACGCTGCCATCTGTGTTCAGTAATTTTGCTTTTTTCCATATTCAAAGTTTTATTCCAAGCTCTATTTTACTTAATTTTACAAATCTCACAATGCTTTCACTGGATACCACATTCGAAACCAGATCACTGACTTTATCGTATGTGGGTTCATAAGCTATTTCCATTTGTTCCGTAATTTTTCTTCACTTTATTTCACATCTCTCTTTTCTTAAGTTTGGCAAGTTTATCATAGGGGGATGAATATACACAGAGCAAACAGATCCTTTTGTTGGGCAACTGAAACAAACTCCTACCACCTACAGAACATACTGTCAGAAATGTCACCAGTGCTCATGATTTCAGATTAAGGATTGTTCTCTTCCTGCTGCTCTCTCCTCAAAAGTAAATGACATTAGCAAGTTGAACACATGGTAAGCAAAACTGTTGTGAGAGCAGTCACATGATTGAAAGTAAATTAATAGTGCCAGTGGACAAAATTCTCAGTGGAACAAGAGTTGTAATTTTGACTGATGAACGAGAGGACGCAGAAAGGAGGGTAGAATGAAAGCGTCCTACCGAATGCCTGCTTTAGAAGTTCTGGTGGTCCACTGGGTTACACAGTCACTGCTAAACACAAGTTGAGTGGCTCAAGCCCACTGCTGGTCCAAGGGAGAAGGGGAAGGTTGGTTCCTCCTGTACAGAATTGAAGTCTTGGAAACCCCAAAGGAGCAGTTCTCCTCTGTGACATTACAGGGTCACCCGGAGGCGTCATTGGCTTCATGGGAGTGGGTTTGATTTTGGTTTTTGGCATTCGTGATTTCGTCCAAGATCTATCTTGTTTCGATTTTTCTTCTCAATGGAGCTAATGTGTTCACTTAGTGGAGACTACACTAGGTAGTGGGAAGAGCATTTTTTTGTGGGGGGCAAGGGATTATCCCCTCTCTGTTGTTTTTATGCTTTCTTGCGATGAATCTTTGAGTGCTAGGCACTGGGACTACAGTAATAAGCAAGACAGACATGGATCCCTGCTTTTGTAGGACAAAAGGGGAAAAGATATACAATAAATGACCAGGCTAATAAATAAGCAAATGATCTACTGTATTAGCAAGTGATAAATTACACAAGAAAAATAAAACAGAGTAAGAGAGATCAAATGTTATTGTGTGTGAAGGGGCAATTGATAATGTTAAAACTAAGAGGTAATCATAGACAGTTCTTTTGAGCAAAAGCGGTGAAAAAGTGAATTAACTAGGAAGATATTTAGGGCAGTGATTCTCAATCTTTCTAGTGCCCTGACCCTTTAATACAGTTCCTCATGGCGTTTTGACCCCCAACCATAAAATTAT
Organism: Nesogale talazaci; assembly: GCA_004026705.1. Lineage (NCBI taxonomy): Eukaryota > Metazoa > Chordata > Mammalia > Afrosoricida > Tenrecidae > Nesogale > Nesogale talazaci. The sequence continues at coordinate 17,666 of PVJH01006434.1, forward strand.
TTTCATTGCTACTTCATAACTGAATTTTGCTTCTGTTATGAATAGGGTGACCCCTGTGAAATGGTCATTTGACCCCCAAAGGGTCACAGCCCACAGGTTGAGAAATGCCGATTGAGAGGAAAAGCATTCTAGGTAGACGGGAGAACCAGTGCACCACTCTCGGGTAAAAAAGATGTCTCCCTTGTCCTATGACTGTTGCTGTTGTTGGTAATTGGTTCCAGCCAGTTGGTTCCAACTCATGGGTGGTCCTGTATATGCTCTGCTGCCTGCATGATTGCTCCTATACTTGACCCATGTGGCCACCACTGTGTCAATCCATCTCATCTAGGCCTTCCACCTTTTCACTTGTCCTCTACCTTACCAAGCATGATGCTCTCCTTCAGCAACTAGTAACTACTAACAATGTGCTGGAAGTCTCACCCTCTTTACCTCTAAGAAGCACTCTGGGCATTTTTCTTCCAAAACAGATGTGCTTGTCCTTATGGCATTCCATGGCATTTTCAATATTCTTTGCCAGCACCACGCTTCTAAGGCATCCATTTTGGTCAGTCTTCCTTATTCAACCCTGCTGCACGAGACTTTTTTAGAGTGTTGAAAACCAAGGATGTTATTTTGAGGATAAAGGTGTGCCCGATCCCATGTACATGTGTAAATAAATTTATATGTGATGATGGGGAAATAGATCTATGTGAATATGTTTGTAGGTTTAGTATTAAGGTGGCAGATGGATATTGGGCCTCCGCTCAAGTGCTCCCTCAATGCAAGAACACTTTGTTCTTTTAAACTGGCATTCCATGATGCTCACCTTTCCAACACATTCACTGATGACAAAGCAGGTGCATAGGCAAGTGTGGTGAGGAGAGCTGATGGTGCCTGGCTATCAAAAGATATGGTGTCTGAGGTCTTGGAGGCTTAAGGATAAACAATCAGTCATCTAACTGAGTGATAACAAGATTCTCATGGAGGAGACACACCAGACTGTGTGAAACAGGATTATCGATGGGATCATGTATCAGACATCATAGAACATAAAATCATATCATTGTGAATGAGGGGAACTGGACATTCGCTTACAGAGGGATTACAGAGAGGAGATGAGCCAGTCAGGGTGCAGTATAGCAATGATGAAACATACAGCTTTCCTCTAGTTCTTAAATGCTTCCTGCCCCCCACCCCCCATCATGATCCCAATTCTGCCTTACAAGTTCAGCTAGACCAGATGATGTACACTGGTACAGATGGAAGCTGGAAATACAGGGAATCCAGGACAGATAAACCCTTTGGGACCAGTGGTGATAGTTTTCATACCAGGAGGGTGATGGGTGGAAGTGATTACAAGGATTTACATATACCCCCCCTCCCTGGGGGACGGACAACAGAAAAGTGGGTGAAGTGACATATTGGACAGTGTTAGACAAGACAAAATAATAGTGATTGATAGATTGATAGATTATCAAGGGTTCATAAGGGAAGGGGAACAGAGAGAGAGGGGGGAAATGAGAAGCTTGTTCCAAGTGCTCAAGTATAAAGCGAATATTTTGAGAACAATGAGGGCAACTAATATACTAATGTGCTTGACGCATGGATGGATGTATGGATTGTGATGAGTTGTAAGAACCCCCAACAAAATGGTTTAAAACAAAACAAAAAAAGGTGTGCCTGACCCAAGGCAGGGTCTTTTCAATGGCCGCATCTGCATGTGAACATTCAAAGAAGAACAAGCAGATAACTGTATTTGGAGTGCAGCAAGAAGTAGAAGATAAATTTGAAAGGTGGGGTGAAAGAGGAGGTGGAGGCCCAAACGTGGAGGGTTCTATAAGCTCCTTCAGAGTGAAATGAGGAGTTCTTGCAAGGTATGGAACAGAGTATACAGCTACTCTCATCTGATAGGTTTAAAAGGTTCGCTTGTGGTTGCTACTTTCAAATAGAATGCTATGGGCAAGAGCAAAAGCAGGGAAGTAGAAAGTGATCAGGCTCTGTGTCTATTCTGAAGATGGAACAAAGAAGATATACTGATATATTGGATGTGGGAATGTGAAAGAAAGACAAGGAAGTACCATTTCAAGATGGCTAGCCTATATTAGAGCTGAAATTCTGAGCAGCAGGTCTGAAGGCGGTGGTTAAATTCATGCTTATTCTCCACAGAGATGCAGCCTCCTTCACGTTCTTTCTTGACAATTGGCTACCTGCAGGCTCAGTATGTTTGCTGCCACTCCCCTGGCCAGTCTTGCCCTCAGGAGCATGCATGGGCATCTCCTTGATAGACATGGTGGTGCTGGAGTTGCATGGTTAGAGTCATGTGCTGGCCAAGATGGTCAGAGTGCCTCAGAACCAATTCTAGGACCATCTGTCATCTGCAGTCGTGTATGCATCCAGATCACGGTCGCTTCCTAACTCTGTTGTCCCACCTTCACTGTGCTCAATGGGTCTGTGTCGCTCATGTTGATGACCATCTCCTTTGTTTGCGTATCTTTTCCAAGTAGTCCTGGGGCTGTGAGTCCTCTGGACACTGTGGATCTCCCTCATCCAGATGACTCTCGTTTGTCTTTGTCATGCCAAAGACACCATGACACCTAGTGACAAGGATGTCGTGTGTAAAGTTAACTAGTTGTCTCCTCAGAAGGAAGTCACTTACCTTCTCTCAGTCTGTAAATGTCCCTCAGCTGATAGCTGGAGGTCTATTGGACTAGAAAAGAGAGAAAATTGGACTAGAAACATTTCAAGTTTATTTAACAATCTTTGATTCTAGTTGTACTTGGTTTAGTTGTCTCTGTGCCCATTTAAGTGGCTACATGTGTGGGTTGTGACAGATTAAATCTTAATTTTGCAATTTTAAGCCCCTTATACAGGTAGGCCTCCTGGAAGAGGTGGTTCATCAGCCACAGAGATCAGCGGTTAATGAACACTTTGATGTTATTACAATTGCTATCCTATTTTAAGAAGCCCTGGTGGTACAACATGTTAAGTGTTGGGCTGATAACTGAAAGGCTGGTGGTTCAAACCTACCAGTTGCACACAGGGGTAAATCTTCACCTGTAATGAGTTACTTCCTGGAAAACCCTGCCGAGCAGTTCAGCTCTGTCCTATAAGGTTGTTATGGGTTGAAAGCAACCAGGAGGCAGTAGGTTTCTGGATCCCTATTTTACTGAGGAGAAAACAGGAAAAGAGAGGTTTAGCAACTTGCCCATGGCCACAAAGTAGAGTTAGAATACCTGGGGACACAAGGGAGAGAACATAGGAGATAAGAGAAAATATAAAAGCTCTTCTACAGACACGGTGTTTCATAGAAGGTTGGGATTTTGAGAAAGAAATTGTGTCAAAGATAGAATTATTTAGTGCCATGACAGGTCCATTCAAAGCAAAAACTAATTGAAGAAGAGATTCCTGTGGGCTTAATGTATGGAGTCTGCAACATTGAAGTTCATATCTTTCCTCTAAAAACTTACAGTTCTTAGAGAGAAAAACGAAATCCCTCCTTGGATTATAAGATTTGGGACCCTGTGTATCTCCCCACTGGAAATGTTGTCAGGTCCCTGCCCTTTTTGAATATCTTGCTTATGTCTGAGGAATTTCTCACCCTTCCAGATCTTGCCTTGCTACATTCAGCCACACAGCTTTCTTAATCCCTCTTTTATCTAGAGTAGGAGCGACATTAAATGGGAATCAATGTTTAACTTGCCAAGAAGAGACTTTGGATGCAGGGTGGGTGAAGGAAACCCTTGATAAAGACCTCTCTAAATATTTGGAGAGTTGGCAAACAAAAGAAGACTGTGGCTTAGAAGTAGAGAATGGGGGAGGGAGTGGAGAAAGAGAAGAAAAGAGAGGAAAGGGAAACAGCCAGGCTAAACACATTCCTCCCAAACGAACATCTACAAGTGTTAAAAGCTACTTTATTGAGGCAGAGTTTACAGACAATAAAAATGTATCCGTGTTAAGTGTACATTTTTATGTCTTATGACAAGCTGATGCACCGATCTAAATACTCTAAGAATATTTCTATCACCCCACAGAGAATAGCATGTGATATTAATGTTATTCTTCTATAATTTGAGATTATGTCGGGGCATCTTTCTTTGGAATGTGAATATGGATCTCTTCCAAGCAGTTGACCAAATAGCTATCTTCCAAATTTCTTGGCATAGACAGTGAGTGTTTCCACTGCCATTCTCAACCTCAGACAAATACTGATCTGATTTTGGTCATTCTAGATGACTTTTTACTACAGATTTATTGAACTAAATTTGATTATAGAGTCATTATACAAAAAGAACTTGTCAGCATTCAACCATCTCAAGAAGTAGGATATGATCATGAAACAATGGTACCAACGGAAGTTGCAGCAGAAGACATTAGTCAAAAACAAGGCTCCAGGAATTGGTGGAATACCAATTGAAGTATTACAATAAAGTGAAGAGGCACTGGAAACAATCACTATGCCAAGAAATTTGGAAGATAGCTATTTAGTCAACTGCTTGGAAGAGATCCATATTCACATTCCAAAGAAAGGTGCCCCAACATAATCTCAAAACATAGAAGAATAGCATTAATATCACATGCAAATTTAATTCTTTTTTGCTGAAGATTATCCAACAATGATTGCAGCAATACATTAACAAGAAGCTTCCAGAGGTTCAAGCAGAATTCAGATAGGGATGTGAAATAAGGGACACCTTGTGATGTCAGAGGGATCTTCGCTGAAACGAGAGAATACTAGAAAGATGCTTACTTGTGGTTTCTTGACTACACCAAAGCATTCAACTGTGTGGACTCTGACAAATTATGACTGGCCTTGAGAAGAATGGGAATTCCAAGGTATTTCATTGTGCTCATCTGGAATTTCACATGGATCAAGAGGCAGTTCTGTGCACAGACCAGGGGAAGGGGAGTACTGTCTGGTTTACAAGTGAGAAAGATATGTGTCAAAATTGTATCTTCTCACCATGTTTATTCAGTCTGTATACTGACCAAGTTATCAGAGGAGCTGGATTCTGTGAACAAGAATGTGGCATCAGGATTGGAGGCAGGCTTATTAACAACCTGTGACATGTAGACGACACAGACTTGCTGGCTGAAAGTGAGAAGACATTGAGGCACTTGCTGATGAAGATCAAGGATTGTAGCCTTCAGTATGGATTACCATTCAATGTGAAGAAAACCAAGATCCTCACAACTGCACCAATAAGAAGCATCATGATAAATGGAGAAAAGATTGAAATTGTCCAGAATTTTGTCTTGCTAGGATCCACAATCAATACTCATGGAAACAGTGCTCATGAGATCAAACAATACATTACACTGGTAAATATGTTACACAAAATCTCTTTAAAGTGTCGAGAAGCAAAGATATATTTTTTAAAAATTCATTTTTATTAGGGGCTCTTTCAGCTCTTATAACATTCCATACATCAATTGTATCAAGCATATTTGTACATCTGTTGCCATCATTTTCTCAAAAAATTTTTTTCTCTTGGGGCTCATACAACACTTCTCACAATCCATCCATCCATCCATCCATCCATCCATCCATCCATCCATCCATCCATCCTTCCATCCTTCCATCCATCCATCCATCCATCCATCCATTATGTCAAGCACATTAGCACATTTGTTGTCATAATCATTCTCAAAACATTTGCTTTCTACTTGAACCCTTGGTATAAGCTTCTCATTTTCCCTTCTCCCTTGCCACTTCCCCTTCCCTCATGTACCCTAGATAATTTATAAATTATTATTATTATGCCTTATCTTACACTGTCTCAGGTCTCCCTTCACACACTTTTCTGTTGGTCACTCCCCAGGTTATATGTAGATCCTTGTAATCAGTTCCCCCTTTCTATCCTATCCTCCCTCCATCTTCCCAGTAAGGTCAATCTCAGCACTGGTCCTGAAGGGATCATCTGTCTTGTATTCCCTATATTTCCAGTTCCTATCTGGATGTACCAGTGTACATCCTCTGGTCTAGCCAGATTTGTAAAGTAGAATTGGGATCATGATGGAGGTGGGGGTGAGTGGGGAAGAAGCATTTAGGAACTAGAGGAAAGTTGTATGCTTCTACGCTGCTACTCTGCACCCTGATTGGCTTGTCTCCTCCCCGTGACCCTTCTGTAAGGGAATGTCCAGTTGCCTACAGCTGGGTCTTGGGTTCCCAATCTGCACTTCCCCTCATTCACAATGATTTGATTTTTTTGTTCTTTGATGCCTGATATCTTTGACACCTTGTGGTCACACAGACTGGTGTGCTTCCTCAACATGGGCTTTGTTGCTTCTTAACTAGATGACTGCTTATTTATCTTCAAGGCTTTAAGACTCCAGATCCTATATCTTTTGATAGCCAGCACCATCAGCTTTCTTCACCATAGTTGCTCATGCACCCGTTTTTTTCAGTGATCATATCAAAAAGTTGAGCACACAAGAATATGATTTTTTTCCTTTGATGCCTGATATCCGATCCCTTTGACACCTGTGATCATACTGGTTGGTGTGCTTTTTCCATGTGAGCTTTGTTGGTTCTGAGCTAGATGGCCACTTGTTTATCTTCAAGTCTTTAAGACTCTGGATGTTGTATCTTTTGATAGCTGGGGACCATTGGTTTTCTTCACTTTTGGAAAAGCAAGGATATTAGTTTGAGCCTGTAACAAGTCACAGTGTTGTCAATTGCTCGTATGCATGTGAAAGTTGGACATGGAGCCAGGATGACTGAAGAAGAATTGATTCGTTTGACTTTGGTGCCGATGAAGAATGTTGAAAGTACCAAGGACAGCCAAAGGAACAAATACATGTATCTCGGGAGAAGTACTGCCACAATATTCCTCAGAAGCAAGGACGGTGACACTTTCTCTCGTGTACTTTGGCTGTATTATCAGGAGAGAGTAGTCCCTGGAAGAGAACATCATGCTTGGTAAAATAAAAGGTCAGTGAAAAAAGAAGTCCAATAAGGAGATGAATTGACAGTGACTGCAACAATGGATGTCAGTAGCAATGGATGTAAGAACAAGTGTGAGGATGGTGCGGGACTTTGTTGTTGTATACACAGTCACTCTGGTTTGGAAATGACAACAGCAGATTACGTGCACCTTTTCCACATTTCCATAGATGTGTGATGATACTCATTCTGTTCCTGGCCACTCTTGCTCAGCAGATTTTTGAGATCCCTCACTTCTATAGCATAGTTTTTCAAGGTACAAAAAAGGACCTCAAATCTCAAATATGATTTCAGAAGATCATTTATGAAGCTACAAAGAGGAAGAAGACAAGACGAAGACACATGACCAGATGAGAAAGATCATTAGCACGAAGTCATTGTGACACTCAAGGGTTTGCTGAGACACAGCACTTTCAAAAAGACACCATGGGATAGCAAAAGAAGCTGTCACAAAAGCATGATTGGTTGCCACCCATTTATCAGTTACGGAGGAGGCTACAGAAGTGGGAAGGGACCCATGATTGGGACGCATGCATTATCTTAGAGAGAAGTGCTTACAGGATTGACAATCCAGGGGGCCTTCTAGCCATAAGCCATAGAGCATGACTCATGATCATGCAGACCCCAATACTGGTGATCTTCATCAAGGCTACTCTCAGGCAAAGCTCTCTGGGAGACTACCTGTCCCTGGGCTGCCTAGAGAGAGTACAGGTAGTGCACATCTCAATGCACTCTACCTGAGGACAGATGGTTCAGATCTCTAGTTAGTGGTCAGAAAGAACTCAGTGGAAGTTTAATCCAGGTGGGGGCTCTGTAAATAGATTTTTGACTGGCACTGCCATCCATAGCCTAAAAACTAGGTGCCCCGAATTTAAGCTCTAATACACCTGTGATCATAATACCTGTCATCTTAATTTTCTATTATTGCTGTGTTCCAAACTATTGAATAGATACATCCGATTTGTTGGTTGTTGAACACATGGCCTTTTTCAAATTTTTGTCTTGAAGTTGCTATGACTGTTCATGTGTAAATAGCTCCTTAGAAATAGATTTTTGTTTCACTCAGGTAAGGAGGGAAGCTACAAGTTACATAGGGTATAGTTACCTTTTTCAGAAACTGGCAAGTTCAGCAATGTATGACATTCTCAGTTGCTTCATATCCTTGATAGCATATAGAATTGTCAGTCTTTTTAAACTGTAGCCTGCCTCAGATATGTAGCAGTATCTTCTGGTATTTTTAACATTCTCTTCCCAGATGACTAATGATGTCAAACATTTTTTCTATGTATTCAGCTATTATTCACATATGTTATGTTTTAAAATCATTTAAAACTACAGATAGTATAACAATGCACAATTTGATTGGATCAAGCACAATTGCACAATTGTTGCCACCATCAGGTCCAAAACACTCCTCTTTCTGAACCCCTCAATATCAGCTCCCCCATTCACATATATTTTGGGGAAACATTTATTCAAATCTTTTACCCATTTTTCACTAGTTGTCATCTTTCTACTGAGTTTCAAGTATTCTTTTCTATCCTGGACTAGATTTCTTTTCAGCTTTATATTTTGCAAATATTTTCTCCAACTGTGTGACATGACTTTTTATTTTCTTCATGGCACTTTCTGAAGGCAAATATCATTATTATTGACGGCAACTAAGTGATCAGACTCTCTCTTCTATGGCTCATGCTTTTTGCGTCGTATCAAAAGAAAATATTTGCCTAGCCAAAGCACACATACATAGTTCTCCATTTATCTTGATTTAGTTTTTTGGTCCAATCTTGAAGACTTGTTCTTAGTGGAGATCATCTTCTTTGGTCTTCACCAGTAAGTGTTTCATGCCTTCTTTGCTTTTTGCAAACAAGCTTGTATTTTATGACTGTCTCAAGTTGTTTATAAACTTTCCTCTAATCCTCATGCCACATTCTCTTCATGTAAATTCACCTTCTGGGATTGTTTAGTCAGCCTCCTGATTGAATAAATATGATTAAAGAAAGCAACCCTGACATCCAGCTTTCTTGGCTTTAAACCACATATTATCACCATTTTGTTTTTTGACAACTTCCAATTTTCCTAGAATCATGCTTTGTATATTCCAAGTTCTGATGAATAATGAGACCATGTTGCTTTTTAGTCTCATTTGAGCTGTGATACTAATTTCTTTGAGAAGAATTAATGTGAAACTAGTCCCAAGAAGTTGGAAATTAAAGATGTCCAAATGTCCAACTCTTCCAAGAGGCTGTTCTGCTCCATTCCCCGCCTTCCCACTCTTCCCTTGAGTATATTTCCTCATCTCCCTGGGTTCTGTAATTCACTGCAGCATCCCACAGAAACCCAGTAAGCTTTGATGAAAGGTTTCACGTGGTCATGGGTGTTGTTTAGTCCCAAACCTGAAGCTAAAGGCAAGCCCAATGTAGGTTTCAAAGCCAGAAGTAAAAAATGTCCCAAAGTCATAGGTCTTGCTTCTTTCTACCAAGTGCAGTTAAGAAGTTGGTATATAGCTTTCCAGGTGTGTTAGAAGCGGCACATAAACCCAACAAAGGATGATGTCCTAAGTCACATCCTCTACTAAGGTAAAATCAATGGTATCCCCCAAGTAAACAAAGGGTGTGGCTCTCTTCACACCTTCTACCAACATGGGGTCTTTTGTTCCCCCAGCAGTTTTTTTAAAAAAAATCATTTTATTGGGGGCTCATACAACTCTGATCACAATCAATACATACATCAATGGTATGCAGATCACATTTGTACATTTGTTGCCATCATCACTCTCAAAACATCCTCTTTCTACTTAGGCTCCCGGTATCAGCTCCCCATGCTTCCCCTCCCTCCTCACTCCTCCTCTCCCATGAACCCTTAATAATTTACAAATTGTCATTATTTTGTCACATCGTCCACTGTCCCATGTGTCCCTTCACCCACTTCCCTCAGCAGTTTTATTGACATATGATTCACATAATGTACCATTCACTAATTAGATCCCATCTAGAACAGTTGTACAATCACCACCTCAATTAGTTTTAGAACATTTTCTTCACTCTTATTGTTGTTAGCACCCCAATTCATCCCAACTACCTTGCCATATCCAGCAGGAACCATTAATGCATGACTTTACCTCTACACATGTACTTTCCTGGATTTCAAATACAGAAAAACATAGACAAACAACTAATAGTGCAACAGAGGAAAAACCTCAATCAAAAGGAAACAAAAAAATAGTAACAGCTAGAATGGATTTAAGTGAATCTTGTTGTTAAGTGGCCTCAAGTCGGTTCCAATCCATAGTGAAGACAGAAGGAAACTGCACAGTCCTGTGCCATCTTTACAATTGAGCCCAGTGTTGCGCCCATGCTATCAGTTCACCTCCTTGAGGACCTTCCTCTTCTTTGTTGTGCCTCCACTCAATGAGGCATGATGTCCTTTGGCAGGGACTGCTCTCTTCTGACAATATACCCAAAATAGGTAAGACGAAGTCTTGCCATCTTTGCCTCTAAAGAGAACTCTAGCAATACTTCAAATGGATCTTAAGGGAGATCAAATTATAGGGTGCTAAATTTTAATCTAGCTGCAACTGCAGCAATCCAATTTTCAATATATTCTGTATGTCAGCAAGGCTACTCCCATGTCTGGTCCTTGGTCAGAGGGAACTCAACAGGGGTTTCATCCCCTGTATTTCTCCTTCACTTTTTGCTGTTGCTGTTGCCTAACTGAAACATCTTTAAAATGAATCAGAAGGGAGATCAAATGATAAGTTCGGTAACATCTTTAAAACATCTTTAAAATGAATCAAAAGGGAGATCAAATGGTAAGTTATTACCAATGCACTTTTCAAAAAAATGTTTTCTAATAAACCCACATATTCGATCTGTGTCCTTTGAGAAAAATCTATTCAGATGACAAGTTCAGAATTCCCTGCAACAGTCATCACAATCTTCTTCACAGACCTGTCTGCTTTACATTTAACTGGTCCAGCAGCTCACCCCGGAAGGCATTGTTTTGATTGTACAAATATTTGATGGCATTCTACAAAGACGGCCATCACTTGTCTGTCAGGTTGTCATCCTGTGGTGCCGTGTGTGTTGCTGAAAGTGATGTCAATGGTATTTCCCTTGCCAGCAGGGTCACCCACAGGGTTCCATGGAGCTTCCAGGAAGGACTAACAAGAAGAACTCGACTGCTCATGTCAGAGGAAGAGGCCCCTGAAGACTTTCGATGGATAGCATTGAAACCTTGTCAGATACTGAAAGCACAATGAATGCAAACAGAACAGTGTCTGAGTAGTGCTGAAGGAGGGACTCTTTGCGTTGTAGGTCACTCAAATATGCCTGAGCAAGAGCTGCTGTCTTAGAGTGGAGTCACTTGGTTTGTAATGTTGTTTTTGCTGTTAGGTGCTGCAGAGTCTGTTGAAAATCATGACAGTCCTATGTACAACGGAACAAAACGCTTCTTAGTCCTGTATCATCCTTAGAATCACTCTTATGTTTGCATTCATTCAGGGACTGGTCTCTTCTGATAACATATTCAAAGTATCTGAAACAAAGTCTGGTCATTCTTGCTACTAAATAATATTCTGGCTGTACCTCTTCCCAGACAGGTTTGCTTTTCTTTTGGCAGTCCATGAGACTTTAAATATTCTTTATCAACACCATAGTTCACATATATTGATTCCTCAGAATTCCTTATTCTATGCCATTTTCATATGCAAATGAATTAATTGACAATATTAGTTAAGTTCTCCTTAGACTTCAAATTAACATCCTTATATTTCAACAGTCTTAAAAAGTCTTCTGCAGCAGAGTGACCTAGTGCAATGCCTTGTTTTATCTTTTGACCGCTGCTTCCGTGAGCACTGATTGTGGATCCAAGCACAATTCAGTCTTGACAACTTCAAATTTTTCTCCATATACCCTAAGGATTGGTGCAGTTGTGAGGAGTTTGGTCTTTTTTGCCCTTAATTTAAACTAATGCATATTTAGTATTATCAAAGATAATTAAAATAATTTTATTGGGGGCTCATATACCTCTTCTCACAATCCATCCATCCATCCATTATGTCAAGCACATTTGTACGTTTGTTGCCATCATCATTCTCAAAATATTTTCTTTCTACTTGAACCCTTGGTATCATCTCATTCCCCACCCCCCGCCCCGTTCCTTCCCCACCCTTCCTCCTTCATGAACCCTGGTAATTTATAAATTATTATTATTTTTTCATATCTTGCATTGACTGATGTCTCTCTTCACCTACTTTTCTGTTGTCCATCCCCCAAGGAGAGGGTTATGTGAAGATAATGATGATTGGTTCCCTCATTCTCTCCCACCTCCCCTTCCCTGCCTGGTACCACAACGCTCATTATTGGCTCTGAGAGGTTTATCTTTCCTGGATTCCCTGTGTTTCCAGCTCTTATCTGTACCAGTGTACATTCTCTGGTCTACCCAGATTTGTAGGTAGAATTGAGGTCATGATAGTTGGGGGAGGAGGCATTAAAGCACTAGAGGGAAGTTGAATGTTTCATTGGTGCTATACTATACTCTGACCGGCTCATCTCCTTCTGTAACAGGATATCTACTTGTCTACAGATGAGCTGTGTGTCTCCACTCCACACTTTCCTTCATTCACAATGATATGACTTTTTCCTCTTTGATGCCTGATACCTGACCCTATTGACACCTCATGATCACACAGGCTGGTGTGCTTCTTCCATGTAGGTTTTCTTGCTTCTCAGCTAGATGGCTGCTTGTTTATCTTCAAGCCCAGATGCTTTATCTTTTGATAGTTGGACACTATCAGTTTTCTTCGCCACATTTGCTTATGCACCTGGTTTGCCTTCAGTGATTGGGTCAGGAAGGTAAGCAGCATGAAATTGCCAGTTTGCTAGAATAAAATGTTCTTGCATTGAGTAGAGGCCCAATGTCCATTTGCTACCTTAATAGTAAATCTATAAATATATATATATATATAATAGATCTATTTTCCCATTGTCATATAAAATATATTTACATATGTACATGTCTGTATTTAGATCTCTATAAATGCCCTTTGCTTCCTAGTTCTTTCCTCTATTTCCTTTTACTTTCCTCTTGTCCCACTATCATGTTCATCTTTCATTTGGATTTCAGCAATTTCTCTCAGTTACATTGTCCTTGATCAAGCCCTACCAGTCCTCCTATACCCTTCAAGTCACCGATTTTTGGATCACTTGTTCCCTGGTCCCTGGGTTTGTTAACACCCCCTTCCTTTTCCTCGCCTCCTCTTCTCCCATGTTGCCCCCCACCATAATCATCAATCCCGTAATTTTCTCCTCCCGTTTGTTTATTCGACCTAACATCTAGCTAGACCTGCAGAGATAATAATATGCACAAAAAACAAGACAGAGCAAAGCAAAATCACAACAACAAAAAAACAACGGTAAAAAAGGAAAAGTCTGTAAATAGTTCAAGATCTGTTTGCTAACCTTTAGGAGTGTCTTCCAGTTGAGTCTGATGGGGGTGCCATGCCCTGTCCCCCAAATCTACCTTTTGTATTCCTAGAGGATATCATTGCTCTGTTCCCCTTTCTGCTCTGTTGAACACTCCTAGTGTTTTGCCTCAGTGTGGTGGGGTCAGATTGGTCCCAATTCCTGCACTCTGTGTCCAGTGTTGTTCCCTATAGCACCATGGATCAGTGAGGAATGTAGTGGTTTTGGGAGGTGGGGGGCGACCTATGGTCCTCTCTGTGCTTTGACTGCTCTGATTAGAAATATTCTCAGGCCTTAGTGGGCCAGGACGTGTTCCACTCTTTCTTCCTCTCCTTTCATTTGCTCTGATCAGTTGGTCTTCTTTACGCAGAGTTATAATTCATATTGGAGGCTGCAAGCCTTTATCTTCATCAGCAAGTGCTTCAAGTCCACCTCACTTTCAGCAAGCAAGGTTTTGTCATTTGCATTTCACAGATTGTTAATAAGCCTTCTTCCAATTCTGGTGCCGTGTTCTTCTTCAGATAGTCCAGCTTCTCTGATTATCTGTTCAACACTCAGATTGAGTAAATTTGGTGAGAGGATACAACTCTGATACATATTTTTTGTGACTGTAAACCACACAGTATTTCCTTGTTATGTTCATGCATCTACCTCTTAATCTCTGTATAGAACCCATAGGAGCACAATTAAGTGTCCTGGAATTTTCAATCTTCTCAAGGTTATTAAAAGTTTGCTATAGTTCACATAATCTTGAATGCTTTTGCAATGTTACTAAAACACAAGCAAACATCTTTCTGGTGTTCTCTGCTTTCAGCCATCTGACACAAGCAATGCTATCCCTTCTTTTCTGAATCTGGCCTGAGTCTCTAGCAGCTTTTTGTCTATGTACTACTGCAACCTTTGTTGGATGATCTTCAGCAAGATCTCTAATTTTGAACATTCTGCAGGTTCACCTTTCTTTGAAATGTGTAAAAATATGCATCTCTTCCAGTCAGGTGGTCAAATAGTTATCTTTCAAACTTCTTGTCACAGCCAAGTTAGTGGATTCAGTGCTTCATTGACTCATTGAAACACTTTATTTTATGTAGTCTTTTTTAGTAGTATCTTCGATTGCTTTTAGACTTAGGGTAAGGTTGGCTTTCTAAAATGTACTGAATCTATATGATTCCATCTTTAAATGTTTAGTAGGGACATCATATGACTCTCAAATATCTTTGGGGGAAGGTTTTTAACCGCATGCTCAGTTTTTAAATAGATGAAGACCACTATTTCTTCTTGAATTACTTTGGAAGTTTGTGCTTTTAAAAGAATTAATTTTTTTTAACCTAAGTTGTCAGAATTACTACAATGAATTTTTCAGAATATTCAGATGACTATTATTCTTTATCTCAGAGATTTGTGGAATCTCTCTTTCACTCCAGATATTGAGAATTTATGGCTTCTCTACTTCATCTACCAATCTGCTCAGAGGTTTATCAATATCAACTTTATATGTCATAGGGGCATGTTATCAGGAGAGCTCAGTCCTCATAGGTCCTTGGAACGTGTGTCAGATTTTCCACCAAGGCCACGCCTTCCTTAGTCCCTGTGTCTTTAGTTGAAAGTTGGACAATGAATAAAGAAGACCGAAGATGACTTGATGCATTTGAATTGTGGTGCGGGAGAGGAACATGACAGTCCCACAGACTGCTTAAAAGGACTAACTTATCTGTCTTGGAAGACGTGTGCTTCTTAGAGGCGAGGATGGTGAGACTTGGCTTTCATACTTTGGGCATGTTGTCAGGTGTGACCCATTCCTGGAAAAGGGTCTGGTAACGTAGAGGGCCAGAGGAAACAGAAGACCCTCCAGGAGAGGGACTGACTCCACAGGGGTACAATGGGGTCAGGCATAGGATCAAGGGTGAGGCTGGCTCTGGACCTGGGCAGAGTTCCCTTCTGTCGTGTGTAGATTGCAATGGGCTGCAAACAACTCAATTGCTTCTCACAACAACAACAACAACAACAACAATAAAATTCTTGGTTTACTTTTTTAATCTCCTAAGATGTAATGCTGACGAGGAAAAAAAATTCCTATCTTTTTTCTCCCTCTGCATGCAATGTCTTCTTCTTATTCTGACTACTTTTATTAATTTTTTGTAACAATATGTTTTTTGCAATTTGACTATGACATCCTTTCTAGTATATTTATTGTGCGAGTCTTATGTTTCATTAAGCATCTTAGACCTGTGGGTGTATAATTAAAAATGGATACATTTCTCTCCTTCCCTTTCCTCTTTGGGGCCTTAACTTATATATTTATTAGGCTACTTGATAATGACTAATAAGTCAATAAGACTATATTAATTTATTTCAGTCTTTTTTTCTCTCTATGCTTCATGTGTTATTTCCGTGTCAATCACCAAGATCACGGATCTTTGTTTTCTATAGTGTGCAATGAAGCCCATCCAGTGTACTTAAAAATGTAAAGTGGTATATTTTTCTTCTTTGGAAAAAGCTCCATTTGAGGTTTTAAAAATATATGCTGGCTTCAAAGTTTGTGGGGGGAAATTCCTTTATCTTTTAATGCCATTTCTCTATGAACTTTTTGAAATACCTCTCATCTATTTATTTTCTTATCTTCATGGGAGAAGGCCTGGTGGCAGTAGTGTTGGGATGCTAATCACCAGATCAGCAATTCCAAACCACCAGCTGCTTCCATAGGAGAAAAACAAGACTTTCTGCTCCAGTGAAGAAATACAGCCTAGGCTGAGCCCTGGTGGTGTAGTGATTGAGTGCGGGACTGTGGCCCACTGGCTTGGCGGTTCAAATCCAACAGCAGCTCTCCAGGAGCAAGGCTGGGCTTCCCACTCCCACCAGAGGGCAGTGAGCCAAAAAAAAAAAAAAAAAAAGAGATACAGCCTGAGAAACTCAGAGGGACACTTATACCTTGTCCTTATGGGATTGCTTTGAATCAGAATCAACTCAATGGCAGTGAGTTTTTTGTTCATGCGTTCCCTTATATTTGTGTTCTTTTTTGGTATTCATGAGAGATTGGTTCCAGGAATCTTGAAATGCATAGGTGTTCAAATTCTTTATATAAAATAGTGTAGTACTTTCAGCTAACATGCACATTCCTTTGATTACTTTATATCATCTCTGGATGTGTCATACGGAATACAATGCAAATGCTGTCTAAGTAGCACTTTATCCTCCCTTGTAGCATATGAGTGATTATTGTGGCTACTTAATTGTTTCCTTCGCAGCCCCTTCCAAATATTTTCAATCCACAGAAAGAGCCCTTGTAGTGTAATCACTGTGCAATGGGCTGCTAACCAGAGGGCCAGCATTTTGAATCCACCAACTGCCCTGGGGGGTAGAAGATGAGGCCTCCTACACCCTTAAAGAACTCCCGTCTTAGCAACACACAGGGGCAATTCTATCCCTGATGACCATGGGGAGTGAGTCTGGTATGAGTTGGTCAAATCCTTGCATGCAGAACCAGTGGTTCACAGTGCATATTTATAGTAGTTCTTTTGACATACCTATCTGGTAATTCCAGTATCTGTCATTTTGGGTTCTACCTTTATTTTTTGCCTGAGCGAGCATCAAAGTTTTCTGCTTCCTTCTATGAGTAATGATTTCAATAGATTGCATGATAACCATTGAAAAGGTGTTTTTTTTAAAAAGAATTTTTCTGAAAGCCAGTCAGGTTACTTACAGGTTAGCTTATCCTTTTGAGGCTTTGAAAGCTCTTTGGGGGAACTTTCACACTTGACTGGAATCTAAAATTAATCTAATGCCTCCTAGAAAGCATAGACCGTCTAGCTTCTTTACAACGTGATCAAGTCTTCAGCTCCATCTCTTGACTGCAGACGAAGGAAGCTCAAAGTTTGGGGCCTTACGTGATGTCCGCTAATGGTTCATTTATAGTTCCTCAGTAACTGATCTTTCCTTTAAAGCTTTTCTCACGCAGGGATATGGAATTTCACCTAACACACACACACACACACACACACACACACACACACACTACGGATGAGTAAAACACACAAAAGAACCACAGCCTTCTTCCCCTGCTCAGCTTGTGTTCTCTTGAATTCTGCCCCCGAAGTCACAGCTGCCCTGGCCTGCCCAAAGGAAACCCTGATGCGTCCACTCAGCAAGACGTTCTTTTCCTTTTCCCTGTGCTGCCACTTGGAAACCACCTCAGGGCTGTGATCTGCTATAATAATAGGGCTTCTCGGTGTGTGTGTGTGTGTGTGTGTGTGTGTGTGTGTGTGTGTGTGTGTGTGATTGTGCTGTATTGCCTGCATTTCGTGTATTTTATTTCAATTTTCGAGTTGTTTATGGTGGAAAAGCTATTTCCTTCATCTTCTATGCGCAGAACTGGAAATCCCTCTCTCAACAATTTGAAAGGCATTCAATGCAGTGGCTGATAAGGCTGATGAAAAGACGTTAGAGGAAGCAGTGTGGAAAGCGAGGTGAAAACATCCCAGGTCGGTTGGGAGGCACCTAAGAAAGAAAGGCAAAGAGCATAGCCTTTGTGAGGACCGGCTGCTCCAACTGCTCCCCAGAGGTATTCAGACCTCTTGCTCCTCTGTGCTCCAGCTCACTTCTAAGGTCCTCTCACTCTGTCTAATGCCTTTGGGATTAAAAACATTTTTTAGATGTCTAATAATATCGTACTAGTTACAAAGATGAGTGTACAAAGTTGATCTTTTTAGTTTTTGCTCTTTCCTCAATGGAGTCGGACAGACTCTAGAACTTATCCTATCATCCGGCAAGCAGAGATGCTTTATAATTATTCTGAAAGCCAAGACCCCATAGCTAAAAGCAGTTAAAAATGTATCTGAATGCAGTGACATGTAAATGTCTCCCTTTTACTGCTGGCATATGGCCAGTTTATTTATTTTGAAAACTCTTGGTCTCCGACTATCCATTTGCACTTCTTGATTTGATGAAAGACAGTGTACATTCAGTATGAATGCTTATATCTTACAGGATAAATGCTTTTTTCCTGGTGGGTAAATTAGAAAAGAAAAAATATTTTATCTTTTTTTCCTAGCTCATGTGCTGATTGCAGTGCCGTGGCTTGAGGGACACCAACAAACTGAGCCGAACATTTTTTGCATGGTTTCAGGACATGTAAATTTTTTTAAAATAAAAGGTTCCTGGCTGACAAGCCTCAGACAGTCACAGTGACATTTTCCCAGTCCATGAAGCTTGCCACATGGATTACATATACGCATTCCTCAAAGAACAAAATCGTTGCCCCTCTGCCAAAATGAAATATGACTTTACAGTTGCTTCTAGAGCAGAGATATCCAACTTTGGTGCCACATAGACAGAGTCAGCTGTGCAGTGTTTATTTTCTTATGTAGACTCCAACACATTTGCCTCAACTAGGAGAGAAATTTGTTCCATAGGCTAATTCATTGGCTGTAGAAATCTACGTCTTTTCAAACAATCTGTCACCTTGGGTGGCGGGGAGGGGGGAGAAGAGAGAAAAAGAGAAAGAAAGATCTCTTCTGTACTGTTTATATTGCTCCAGCTTAAAGCAAGTCTGAAGGGAAATGTGTCTTAGCAATCCTTTACTGATTTGTTTTTGCAGAACAGCTGGAGGTGAGGCTCGCTGGACTAATTGTGTCCAGTTGTTGCCGGTTGCACTGTACTTCCAGGAAATTTATAATTAAGTGGTTATATCTCCTGAGTTTCTCTGAAGAATCTTTACAATGCTCAATTTGTATACTTTCGTGCTACTCAAAATAATCAAAGCAAAATAACAGCAACACACACTATCCCAACAAAACAAAACAAAACAAAACAAAACAAAACAACAGATATGAGGGGAAAAGGGAAATTTAAATTTAAATAATAATGTCTTTAAAATTAACCAAGCTGTCTTTATGACTGCTGCCCTATCCCCTCTTAAAGATGAGAATAGCCGCATCACATGCATATGTGTGCCTCTTTTCAGAAACATAAAAAAAAACACTTTTGTTTCCTTAAAAATGATGCTCTGAAAAGTTCATCTGCTTTTTAAAATTTTTTTTTATTTCAAGGAGTATGGGAGATCAATCATTACTACCTTGAATTCAATTTTTAGTGCCCGCAGTATATATATATCCCCCAATTCTGCCTGATACTCTCTCCCCACCCATTGCATGGTCCTTGGTAGCTGGATTTTCCACTCCTTGTGATTACAATGTACTTATATTTATGCTAGCAGAATGCTTTTAAAGTATACTTCAGGCCAGCTGAGTTCTGTAGGCTTTCTAGTTCTCTATGGAACAGTTTTAGGGAAAAAGAGGGGAGAGAAAGCAGGATGAGTTAGATGGTGCTAAGGCGATGGATCATCCTTCCCCTAACCACCCTGTGTTGCCCAGAAGTTCCTTCATGGAGTAAGGAGACATTCACAGAGGGGCGAGCTGTTATGGCTGTTGGCCTCTGGGGAGTCTGGGTGCCAATTCATGGCGACCAAAGCATAGAGGAATGAAAACCTGTGTCATCCCCATGATCCACTGACCAAGACACACGAGAATCATACATTTCGGATGTTTTCCTCTTAAAATAGGTCTGTGCCTCAGTTATAAGTGCACTCTGGGTTCCTCCAGTTCTACATTCTACATGGGATAGTTCTATAACCCGAATGTTAAATGCATGCCCTCCGCTGTGCGTTGTGCTGTGGTGGCGTGCATGCTGCTGTGAGATTGGTAGCGATGCCATTGGTATTTCAAACAAGGACACAGTGAACAGTCATGGTGAACAGATGTCAGTAGGATGCCCAGACTGAGCACAGAGCAGGAAGAAGGGAGAGGTGGGCCACATCAGTGGATTTAGCCACGCAAACCAGTAGCAGACAGAAGGTGGACTGATGCAGTCTTGGAAAGCCCTTCATATTGGAAAGCATTGAAAATATGACTGGACGAGGGCATACTCCTCAGAGAAGAGTTGACTTGAATGACAAGGATGGAAGACAACTTTGGGGACCTTCACTTCCTGAGGGGGCACAACCCCAAATTTGAAGAACTACTTGCCAAACCCACTGCCATGGAGTAGTGTCTGATTCCAAGCCACCCTGTAGGAAGTTGTAGAGTGACTTCTGTGGGTTTCCCAGACTGAAACTCTCTATGGGAGCAGAAAGTCTGGTCTTTCTCTTGCTTCACATAGGTCTTCTACGCCTGTAAAGATTTCCAGTTTCTGCCACCCAGACGGGCAGTTTTCCCCTGTTCCAAAGGGTCGCGATGAGTCAGAAATGATTCCTTGACAGTGATCAACAGCTGCAAACACCCATTAATAATAGGATCATGGTATGTACAAAGTATGAATATGGAAAAAAATTGAGAATCATCAAAATGGAATGGAGCACATATCGATCAATGTCCTAGGGATGAGTGAATGGGAACAGGCTGGCATTGGCCAGTTTCAGTTGGACAATTCTATGGTTTCACTATGCTGTGAATGGAAGATCAAAAAGAAATGGTGTCACTTTCAGCATCAAAAAATATTTTCCCAGAATAAAAAATATTAATGTGAATGAGGGGGAGTGCAGAGTGGAGACCCAGAGCCCATCTGTGGACAATTAGACCCTTACAGTCGGGTCACAAGAGAGAGAAGAGCCAATGTGTTAGTCCGGATAGACTACAGAAACAAAATTCATAGACATCTTTTTTTGTATTCCCTTCTTTTCACCAAGATCTGACATCAGCGATAAACAATGACATAGGAATCCTGCTTGGATCTTTGGAACTCCATGTCAACATACTTCAACAAACATTTTAAAAAAATTAACTTCTGTAAAATTTAATCTACACATGGTATTAATTACATTATCTGATAATTTCTGCTTCCATTTGGGCATGGAATGGACACAAATACGGATCTCTTCACTTGGTTGGCCATATAACTGTCTTCTGAGTTTCTTGACATAGATGAGTGAATGCCTCCATTGCTTAACTGGTTTTGAAAATATTTCAATTGACGTTCCTTCAATTCCTGGGGTTTTGTATTTTTTATTAATGCTTTCGTGCAGATTGGATTCTTCCTTCACTGCCACTAGTTCTTGGTCATAAACTACCCCTTGAAATGGTCGGATGTCCATCAGGTCTTTTTGGTATAGTGTCTTTAAACCTTCTTTTGATGGTTTCTAAATCATTCAATATTTCACAGAAGACATTTTTTTAAAAAAGTTTTGTTTACTTGTGTTATATGGACTGTGAAAAGGTATTTGACTGTGTGGATTATAACAAACTATGAATATCATAGAGAAGATTGGGAATTACAGAACCCTTGGTTGTGATCATAGAGAACCCATATGAAGAAAAGGAGGCAGTCTCTTTAACAGAGCAAGGGGATGCTGCATGATTTAGCTTGGGAAAGATGGGCATCAGGGTTGCATCCGTTCATCGTACCTTGAATCAATCTGTCTGCTGAGCAAATAATTTAGAAAGCTGTACCATATAAAGAAGACAGTGTTATTAGGAAGGGCAACACTTTCAAGAAGTCTTGAGAAAAGATGCCCATTTGAGGACTAAGGTGAGCCAGCCTCAAGCCATGGTCTTTTCAATCATCTTTTATGCACGGGGAAAACTGTGCATAACTTACAAAGAGTAAGGTAAGCTGGGAAAGAACTGATGCATTTGAGTTATGGTGTTGTGGAGAATATGGTAAGTACCATGGATTTCCAGGGATTCAATTAAATCTGTCTTGGAAGAAACACAACCAGAATACTCTTTAGAATTAAGAATGGTAAAACTTTATTTTGTACTTTGGACATGTTATCAAGAGAGACTAGTCTCTGGGAAAGGACACTATGCCTGCTCAAGTAGAGGGTCAGCAAAAAAAAAAAAGGTTGCTCCTCAAGAAGGCAAAATGATTTGTGTGCACAGCAATGGACCCAACAGTAATGTGAGGATGGTGTAGGGCCAGGCAGTGTGTCATTCTGTTGTACGTAGGGTTGCTCTGAGTTGGTATTCGTTCAATGGCACCTGCCAACGAGCTTCGCAACAAAGAGCCACAACACTTGTCGATCCCATGAGACTGTTATTTTTGTTGTTAATGCCAACTCTTGGCTATTCCATGTGTCCAAGTAGAATTGCTCCAGAGTTGTCAAGGCTGTGACCTTTCAGAAGCTGATTGTCGGGATCCTCAGGGTAGGTTCACACCAGCTGTCTCTTCAGCTAGTAGTTGAGTATTGAAATGTTTACACTTCCAGAGACGTCCAATATTTATTACCTCGATATACTAAATATATGCTGGTACAAATTTAAGCTCTAAAGTGAAAGAGGGAAAGAATATCATTTTGCTCTAGAAGTATCTAAGCTATTTTATGAAGAAGGAGGATCTAGACTCACTGAAATTCTCCTTTGTTGTGGAATATCCTGTTGTTTTTAATAGTTTTATTGACACGCAATTCACCTATGTTTAATATATGAAAGTACAGGGCATTCCCTGCCCAATCATAGAACATTTTTTATCATTCTTGTATCCATTATTATTAGTTCCTCCTTTCCCCCAACATCCTCTGTCATAGCCATAGGAAATCATTGAGTGACTTGCTGTCTCTATAGATTTATTTATCAGGTTCAACTTTTAGATGATAGTGAAATACATCTTTAATTGAAAATTATCTTTATTCTCTTACGTGAAAGAGAGCCATTTGTACCAATGTGAGAGACCTGATTATGCCACAGACTTTACGCATTTGGGAAAAATACTAGAGAAAACTTCCTTTAAAAGCCCCAGCAACGCTATTTACCATTTGTCCCACACAATGATATAGTCACTGCATGGTCACTAAGGGCATTGCCCACTTCACATGGTGTCTACTGCCCAGTGACCATCCAATCAAAGTATACCTACCTGTAGTAGTTACCCCATTTAGAACATCAAGTATGGTGGCCCATGCCTGATATCTTCTGGCAACTCTGCTTTCACAGATAATTCTGGTTCACACAGTCTTTATAAGAATTTCCCAGACACAGAGTTCTCTGCACAATTTGTACCCTAAGGTTTTGAGGGGTGGGAGTGGGTCTTAATAACTATCCTGTGCAATTTCTCCAAAAAAATTATACTTAATTATCTCTTTTTCAAGGACTGTTTCTAGGGTGAAGGGAGATCAAGTCCACTTGTGCCTGACTTCTGTAACATTTTGATGTAAGATAAATTGATGAAAGAGTAACCTTGAAAAATGAAGAAAGTAATGATATGTCAGTTAAGGACAACTTGTGACTTGGTTGCTGGTTATAGGTGGTTGTGTGTGTCACCATTTGAAACTCAGCACTGACTTTTGTGGGGGGGCATCACTGCCCTCTGGTGGTCATGGGAGCTACCCATCGCTGCTCCTGAGAGTCATTGCTGGATTTGAACTGCCAAGCCCATGGGCCACAATCCCGCACTTAATCAGTTATGCCACTGGGGCTCAGCCCAAAAGATTAGCTGATTTGATTCTTGCAGTGTTTTCTTTTTTTTTTCCTTGGGGGGGGGGGGGGTTGGGTGGGCATCACTGCCCTCAGGTGGGAGTAGGAGGTCCAGCCTTGCTCCTGGAGAGCTGCTGCTGGATTTCAACTGGCAGTCCAGTGGGCCGCAGTCCCACACACAATCACTACGCCACTGGGGCTCAGTATCAGCACTGACTTTTTGGCACCAGTTGGTTGTAACCTTCTTCTCCATCCACAAGGTTTCTCTTCTTGTCTTTTTAAAAATTCAGTAAATATTAAAAAAAAACAAAGCCAAGCAACCATAAAAAAAATCCCAAATCCAAACAAATAAACACCCACAAAAAAACGACAAGTGAAATAAGGACCAAAAGAATACAGGAAGCCATAGTTAACCATGACCTTATGATATCTTAATGAAAAATAACTAGACAATGCTAGAGAATGTGTTGTGAGGTGGGGCCAAGTAAGTTTCGACCCACAGCAATCTGCATGTAACAGAATGAAACACTGCATGGTCTCATGTGATCCTCATAGTCGTGGTTATGTTTGGACCCTGTATCTCAGTCACTGTGTCAATTCATTCCCTTGAGCATCTTCCTCTTTTTGTGGATCCTCTAATTTACTAACCTTGAGTTCTTTTTCCAGCATTGATGTATAACAAATGTGTATGTAATATAGATCCTAGAAATTGAAAAGCATATTTTTTCATCTTCTTTCTGAAAAGCATATTACAATGAAAATTTTAATATCAATAATCTGGAATTTAAAGAACAAAATAATCTTAGAAAAATCGGAGAATTGTGGCAAGGATAGACAGAAGAGGGAAGGAAGCAAAATTTTCCCATAGGCCCAGCTCTTGGGAGGAGAACAAGGAGGGAATGGAAATGAAAGTCTTCTTCAAGCTGTACCTCATATATGAGTAGGACCAATGGGAAACCTCACTGGGTCAAAAAATGATCATTTCATACAAGACTAGGAAAATACATGGTCATGTATGAGGTCTAGGAAAGGTTAGGCAACAATAAACTATGAAAATAAATAACAAAATCTCAAGACAGGCATGTGCCACAAAACAAGAAATGTAACTTTAAAAATCCCAAAATGGAAAAAAAGGAGTGCAACATAAGGATAACAGACATCATTTATGAGAAAATAAGAGTAATAAGCTTGTCTGCCTTGCACCAAATAGCTGCTAAACACAAAGAGGTCTGTGGGGCTAGCCCCAGTCTCAGCTATGTCCAGCCTCTCCCCAGAAGACTACATTATAGAGGACAGCACTGAAGTTACAGCCCCAGGAGAGTGACTGGTCTGTCCAAATCATACGGGAGCAAACTGAGAGGAAAAGAGAGAGACAGAGGCAGAGAGGAGACCACAGAGAGGAGACGGAGAGGGAGAATTGAATCCTGGCCCACCAAACTCCAAGGATTACTTTCCTGCTCAGAGCAGCCAAGACACAGAAAGGACCATAGGGCTGGCCCCACCAGAGTTATGATATCCCTCATGGTCTCACAACGCTGCAGAGGACAGCATCAGAGATAGAGTGTGGGAATTGTGCCTGGTCTGATACCCACCCCAACCTCGCTGGGGTGAAACTCAAAGAGAACACAACAGAGGAGGAAGGGGAGCAAAGCAACGAAGTCCCCTAGGAATCCTGAAAATAAACTTCATATTTGGAGGGCGGGACTTGGTCCCTCATCAGACTCAATCAGACAGACCTGGATCTATTTATAGTCCCCCCTTTATGTTTATCTGTATAAGATAGGCAAGATAAAGAATTCCAAGGAGAAAACAACAGGACCAATGGTTGTGGGGGGGGGGCAGGGAAGAGGGGGAGATGAGGAAAATGGAAGGGGGTTAAAAACAAACAAACAAACAAACAAACAAACAAACAAACAAACAAACCAGGTACAAGGGAATGACAAGAGATCTAAAAATCAATGGCAAGTAGGGCATAGAATTCCTGGTGGGGTTTGATCAAATGCAGTGTAGCCTAGAGGAATTTCTGTGAGCCAAAAGAAGGCCAAACATGATAGTGGGACAGGAGAAAAGTAAAAGGAAATAGAGGAAAGAACTAGAAGACAAAAGACATTTATAGATATAGGCATATACATATTTAAATATATAATAAGGATATAAGTTTATGTACATATACTTATAATGGGAAGTGTCAAGGAAGCAGATGGACATTGGAATTCTACTCAAGTACTCCCACAATGCAAGAACAGTTTATTCTAATAACCTGGCACTCTGTGATGCTTACCTTCCTGACATGATTGCTGAAGACAAAATGAGTGCATAAGCAAATGTGGTGAAGAAAACTGATGGTGCCTGGCTGTCAAAAGATCTAGAGTCTGGGATCTTAAAGGTTCTAAGATAAACAAGCAAAATCCACATGGAAGAAGCCCACCAGTCTGTGTCATCATGAAGTGTTGACGGAAACAGGTATCAGGCATCAGAAAATCCCAAACAAGCAACCATATAGATGCAAACAGGTTGTGGGGTGGGGGATGAGGTGGGGGGCTGCAGAGTGAAGATCCAAAGCCCATCTATAGACCATTGCACACATGAAGAAGAGTCACAGAAGGGTCACAAAGAAGACATGAACCATCCAGAGTGCAGTATAGGACTGATGAAACACACTAACTTTCCTCTAGTTCCTTACTGCTTCTTACCCTTCCACATTATCATGACTCCAGTTGTACCTTACAAATCTGGCTAGACTGGAGCATGTACACTGGTACAAATGAGAGCTCTTGACATACCAAATCCAGGACAAATAAACTGCCCAGGGACAGTAATGGGTGTATCAATAGCAAGAGGGTACAGGGAAGGTGGGGAGCGAAAGGGGGGAAAGGGGGAAGCAATCACAATTGCTGTATAATCTCCCCCTCCCCTCCAGGAGGATGAACAACAGAAACATGGATGAAGGGAGCAGTAGACAGTGTAAAACATGAAAGCAATAATAATTTATAATTTACTTAGGGTTCCAGGGTGTGTGTGTGTGTGTGTGTGTGTGTGTGTGTGTGTGTGAGAGAGAGAGAGCAGGGAGGAGCTGATACCAAAGGCTCAAGTAGAAGGAAAATGTTTTGAAAATGATTATTACAACATATATTCAAATATGCTTGCTACAATTGATGCTATAAGAACTGTTAGAGCCCCCAATAAAGTTATTTTTAAGCTGCTAAACAAATAGACTAAATATATATATATATTATTAAACATGCAACTTTTACAGACATGTCTCTATTATGATAAACAGCTTGAGTACCTTAATTGGCCAACTTAGATAGATAAAGACATAATGGAATTGAATAATACAATCATAAAACTTTATTTTATACATAGTAAAACTGTGAAGTTCCTCATGTATAGGATATCCATTAAGAATCTTTCAAGGAAAATTTCTAAAACGTTGTTTTCCTTAAGGAACAACTTAATAATTTTTAAGATTAAACTTTATATAGTCATATTTTCTGATCATTGTCCAATAAAATTCGAAATCAAAAAAGGATAAAATCAGCTTTTCTTCATAGAAATAAAAATTGAATTGACAAATGTGATTTTCTCTATATTTTTATAACTATAAAATTTCCAAAACAGAAAATTAAAAGGTCACATATTTTAAATATAACAATTGATTTGGAAATTCTACTAGCTTTTGATCCATGAGAAAAAGATATATATATGTACATATATTATATATATATATAATAATCACACAAGCTGGTATGCTTTTCCCATGAGGACTTAGTTGACACCTCATTCATTAGATGACTGTTTCTTTGAATGCAAGCCTTTAAGACCCCAGACACTATGTTGATTGATAGTTGGGTACCTTCTACTTTCTTCACCACACTTTGCTGTAGCACCCTTATCTTCAGTCATCTCTTCATGAAAGTGAGTATTGAGCAGGACCATGTTATAAGAACGAATTCTTCTTGAATTGGGGCCAGAGTACTATAGGAGCCCATCCTTTGCATTTCTGATCCTAACTTGTCACTGCTAACTTCCCTAATAAGCACCGTAAATTGTGAATATTGTCTGTGGCCATTGCAATGGATTACTGAGTTCAGAGTAATTATAATGGTTTCTTGGACTCAGCAGAGAAATAGAGTGCCATGGGCGGGACAGTGAGTATCAAAATAAGGTAAAGAGACTTGGTGGGTGGGTGGAGGTGTATCTGACCTCGGCATCATAGAAATCAGCCTCGGACTGGTGTCGAGCTGAATTCTCTTCCTCATTGTGAAGCCAGCATAGGTCAGGTGCCATCCCGAGGCTACAGTGGGAGTGGGTGCATAGTAAATATGCACATTTTTGTGTTTTACCAGTCTTTATATTATAAAGGTACTGCTTCCTTTTGAAATTAATGATCTATGAGATGCTACTCTGAGATCAGATGAATATTTTGTATCCCAACTAATTTTCACCCAGTGGATTTTGTATCCATTGATGGTCCTTATTTGATTCAATTAATACATTGGCTGTTGTAAATGAATATTTGTATTATTTAAAGTAAACTTTATTGAGATCCACTGAATCATGTTAAAAACCTTGCTATTCTTTCATAGCAGGTTTAGAAGGCCAAATGATCTACATAATGGGTTCCTTTCTCTTTAACTTGGCAAAAATAAAGAGACTTATTTCATGCTTGCTAATTTTCCCCATGACTAAATGGAATATAGTTGGCACGTCATGTTTTCTCTTAGGCTATCTGACACTTCCGAAATGATAAAAAAAAAAAAAGAAAGAAAAAGAGAAAAGATAACACACTAGCCAATGAGACAAGTGAATTACACTTTTGATTTTGGTGTCTGCATTAGCAATGTCAATTAATCACTTTACCAGAATAAAAGTGCATGAATCTAGTCTTTATGTTTTTCTGTCCTTGATAATCACTTTTATTGAAATTTCTGCTAAAGGTTGGTTCAAGGATATTACTCACAAGTAGTATTTTTCAGAAATGACAGTACTCTGTCTCTCCATTAAATAAATTAGAATATTTCACAATACTGTTTTTTAGTCTGGATTTATATATTAAATATAGGTAGATGACACTTAACGTTTATTAGGACAGTGTTCAACCACATCATGCTAATACACCTTCATGGTTCCGCAAGATTTTTTTAGGGAGAAGTATCTATATTTTTTATTATTTATTATTATTCTCCTAAGAGCTTTAAAAGGCTCAAATCCAGGCTTTTTGCAGAACCAGACCACAGATCTGCAGAGGACATGGTTTTGAGCTCTGGCTCTCAAGTTTTGCCTGTTGGGCAGGTGTGTGGTGGTGGTTGCAGGGCCTTAGGGCCTGGACTGTGCCTGCTGCTCTAACAGTGAAAGAGCAGGCAAGGTTTGATAATGTTGTTCCCTCTCCACTTGCTTAATCTAGCTCCCACTGCCACCCTCTAAGCCACCACTGGTGTTGGCTTCCGTTCCTCTGGCACATTGCACAAGGTCCACAGAATTGCACAATCCACAGAATGTATTGTGTACATTAATGGCACATATCTATACTTGGATTTTTTTATCCTCGTGAATTCTTTTTACTTATTTTAATTTTTAAAAATCATTTTATTGGGGGCTTATACAATCACAATCCATCCATCCATCCATCCATTGTATGTCAAGCATATTTGTACATTTGTTGCACTCATTCCCAGTACATTTGCTTTCTACTTAAGCCCTTGGTATTAGCTTATCTTCCCCCTTCCTCCTGGCTCCCCCTCCTTCATGAACCCATGATAATTTATAAATTATTATAATTTTGGCATATCTTACGCTGTCCAATCTCTCCCTTCACCCACTTCCCGGTTGTCTGTACCCCAGGGAGGAGGTTATATGTAGATCCTTGTATTCGGTTCCCCCTTTATTCCCTACCTTCCATCCACCCTCTGGTATCACCACTGGTCCCGAATGGATCAACTATCCTGGAGTCTGTATGTTTCCAGTTCCTATCTGTACCACTGTACATCCTTTGGTCTAGCCAGATTTGTAAAGTAGAATTGGTATCATGATAGTGGGGGAAAGGAAGCATTAAAGAACTAGAGAAAAGTTGTATGTTTCATCATTGCTACACTGTTCCCTGTCTGGTTCGTCTCCTCCCTATGACCCTTCTGTAAGGGGATGTCCCGTTACCTACAAATGGGCTTTGGTTCCCCAATCTGTACTCCCCCTCATTTATAATAATGCAATTTTTCGTTGCTTGATGTCTGATATCTGATCCCTTGATATCTCATGGTCACATGGACTGGTGTGCTTCTTCCATGTGGGCTTTCTTGCTTCTGAGCTAGATAGCTACTTGTTTGCCTACAAGCCTTTAAGACCCCAGACATTATATCTTTTGATAGTGGGGTACCACAAGCTTTCTTCACCACATTTTCTTCTGCACACATTTGTCTTCAGTGATCATATCAGGAAGGTGAGCACACTATAATATGATTTTTTTGGTTCTTTAATGTCTGATAACTGATCCCTTCAGTCCCTCATGGTCACACAGGCTGGTGTGCTTCTTCCATGCGGGTTTTGTTGCTTCTGGGTTAGATGGCCACTTGTTTACTTTCAAGCCTTTAAGACCCCAGATGCTCTATCTTTTGATAGCTGGGCTCCATCAGCTTTCTTCACCACTTTTGCTTATGCACACATTTGTCTTTAGGAATCATGTTAGGAAGGTGAGCATCATGGAATGCCAATTTAATAGAACACAGTGTTCTTGCATTGAGGAAGTACTTGAGTGGAGGCCCAATGCCCATCTGCTACCTTAATACTCAATACCTAAATACTAACCCTATAAGAATATGCTCATAGATCTATTTCCCCATCATCAAATATAAATATATTTACCTATGTACATACCTTTATTTAGACCTCCATAAATGCCCCTGTCTCCTATTTCTCCCCTCTATTTCCTTTTGTGTTCCTCTTGTTCCACTATCATGCTCAGCCTTCATTTGGGTATCAGTTATTTCTCTCGGTTACATTACCCTTGGTCAATCCTTACCAAGCCTCTCACACCCTCCTTGCCACTGAATTTGGATCACTTGTTCTCTTGTCTCTAGACTTTTTTGGGTACAGGTGACTTGAACCACATAAACTCATCTCTAAATTAAATTGCATTTTCTAAGATACATTTTCCAAAAAAATCACCATGCACATGTAGTAATTTCATGGATTGTTCCAGGGATAAGTGTTATGTGTCATTGGTCTTGTAATAAATTGATGAAAAGAATCAAGCAAGGCATCTTTTTGTTCGGGATGAATTACTTTGGGAGTTACTCACGAAACCTAAACATGATTGCAGCTCCTTAGTATGTTATCAGTAAGAGCATTGATTGGAAGAGTTAAGATTTTAATCATAAAATTTCATACCGTTTAAGTTATTGAGCAGTTCTAAGAGATCTTACTGAAGAACTAGTATTTTGACACCTTGGGGGAAAAAAATCTTTCATTCTCCTTTGCTTTGAACCAAAGGTGATTTTAGGATCATTGAGTTAAATAAAGCCAAGGTTTCATATACTGAACTAAATTGTAGAAAGAAGCTGTTGAATTATGGAGAAAAATGATGATCTCTTTTTTCTTAAAATCTCATCTTGTTAGATCAGTGATACTTGTGGACTTGTGAAAATGCACGTACTTTGTTACTAAGCCCGGTAGTCATTCAAATATATGCACTGCGTACATATGGTGACACACATATTGTTGTTTGTATGAGTAAGAACACAAGGATTTCCTTTCTTCCAAATATGGAAGACGTACAGACATATCTTGTGTATGTGCTATGAGACACACATTGTTGTTTGCATGAGGAGGAACACAAGAATTTGTATCCTTCATTCCAGAATTCAAAGAAAGAAGTACAGACATATCTTATGTTGTTGTTCAGTCTGCTCCATTGTGGCTCTAACCCATGGGTCCAACATTGTTCAAACCATCTCCATATTTTTTTATATATATCTACTTGGTTTGGGCTGCTATGTTAGTCCATCTTATAGACGGTTTCTCTTTGTGTGTGTGTGTGTGTGTGTGTGTGTGTGTGTATGTGGACACTATACCTTATCAAGCATGGTGTCCTTTCCTAATGATGGATCCTTTCTGATGATGTGTCCCAAGTAAGCAAACTGAAGTTATGCCATCCAGGTTTTTAAGGTTATATTTCTCCTGAGATTAAACTGTTCATTTTCTTGAACAGTTGATAGTGTCATCAGTATTCTTTGCCAACCTCATGATCAGTTCTTCTCCTGTCCTCTTTTGTCCTGCTTTCTTATGCCTATGAAGTGATCATAAAGACTATGGCTCAGGTCAAGAGGATCTTATTCATCAAAGTCACTTTTTCTTTTCCTTTTTAGTATTTTGAGGTATCTTTTACTGCAATTTGGCTGAATGCAATATGTCATCTGACTCCTTAACTGCTGCTTCTGTGAATGTTGATTATTGATCTCAGTAAATAAAACGATTGACAATTTTCACTTCTTTACCATTTAGTATAATGTTGTTTGTTGTCCCAGTTGCAAAGCTTTTTGTTTACTTTGCTTTTAGGATTCCAGTTCAGGCATGCACAGTTTTCAAATACACACACAAAACATTCTTAAACATCTCTGGATGGGTCACAGACAAATTCTCATTTATTATCAGCAGTGGTGCTGACTTAAAAAAAAAAGTCTGTTCAAAGTAATGACTTCTAAGGAGATTTACTAAGTTAGTTAAATTCAAAGCAGAGAGGTAATTAATAAATATTACCTTATATGATGCTTTATATATTTTGTTCTCATTATTCTACTTGAACCCGCCCTTATCACCACTGATATGCCTGTTCTCAAAGGGAATGGTTAACTCACAGTTTTTGCTAATCGACCTGTCTGCAGCTCATCAACTCAGTTGGTCATTTCCTCTTTTTTTGCAAAGCTTTTTTTCTCTTGGTTAAAGGATGCCACTCCTTGGTTCTGCTGTATCAGCAATTACATTCTTTCGATATAAGGCGCTTTTGTGGTGAAGTGAATACTCATTGGGCTGTTAACTTCAATGTCAGCAGTTCAAAACCAGCAGCCAACTGTGTAGGAGGAAGATGGGGTTTTCTGCTCCTTTAAAAATAGAACCTTGGAAACTCACAGTGTTAGTTCTACACGCACTATAGTTCTGCCTTGCTATCGGTCAGAACTGATGGCAGTGAATTTGGTTTGTAGGTTTTTATTCTTTTAATCTTCATTGCTGAAACTTCTCATTGCTCCTGGTTTCTAAATGTGGATGGTTTAAAACTATTTTATTCTCTATTTATACTTATTTCCAGAGTAATTTTCTCCTTCAGATCTTAAGGTTTTTTTCTTTCTTTTTTTTCAACTTTACTTTTTGGTCTTAGGTTTTGGTTTTTGGGTTAGCTATCACTGATAGCTTCCAAATTTATGCACTTAACCTCATCTTTCTCCTGAAATCCCATCAAATATCAAGTATCTATTTAACCTCTTCTCTTCAAATACAATTCAAATCCTATCCTCCCCTTTACTCGACCCAAGATTCTAAGACTTCTACAAGGAGAGGGATTGGGAAGTGTGTTTGGGACTAATCTCACTGAAGGACAAGGATGTGTAGTGGGAGAAGTGGAACTGTGATGCAGTTAAAATGGAGACCGTAGAGGATCCTATAGGATTCTCTGGAGCGATGGTGAGTGCTCAGAATTATTCCAGTTGCGGCAAAGAATCTCTGCACCACTGCATGACATCATTCCTGGATAGAGGCTCCCCTCAAGTGGGGCCTGATCTTGGACCAGGCAACTTCCTTCTACAGAAGGCAGATTCTGGACTGTTGTGGGCTCAGCTGTGAGTCCTCAACAGCTGACATTCCTAGCAAGCAGAGCAACGAGCACCTAGTCTTGAAGGGTCACTTGGGGGAATAACAGTTTCTGCTACAACCATCCTATAAAGGTAGCAATCCCACAGTCAGATTCATCTCCTTCCCATTGCTTTCCAGCCCTCACAAAGCTTTTGTTTTCTTCTCTCTTTAAAATATGTGTATATATATATACATACACATACATACATACATATATATCCTATTTATTTGTTTGTTCTTCCTCATAGACTATATCACAAAGAAAACACATTCTTTTTTTAATCCTGTATCCTCAACATCTAGAGACAGTGCCTAAAATATAGTCGATAATAATAAATATGCGTCAATGAGTAAACACATCACATTTACTTTAACTCAGATTCTCACTCACTGTCATTGAGTTGATTCTGGCTGGCCTCATAGAAACTCTCTAGGACAGAGGAGAACTGCCGCCGTGGGCATCAGAGGCAATAACGCTACACTGATGAGAAAGCCTTAGCTCTCACTTGGCGGTTGGGAACTGCTGAGCTTGCCCATCATGGGGCGAGTATTCTTAAGTCAGATTCTAGGAATACAGAAATGATGTGCATCTATAGCACATGTCTTTAAAATATTTGTGTATATATGCACTAGATTTTTAAAAAATGTAATTAGAGCCAAACACTCTATCCAATTAGGTTTCCAATTAGGAAACCCTCTATTTGCCATGTCTAAGAGACTCATACAAACTTTTCACCGAGTGACAATGCCAGAGGACTGCTAAAACAGTGGAGACTAGTTAAAGTTCTTTATTATTCCTGTGAATTTTTAGTAAGAAAAGTTAGAAAACTGGGAGAACAAGGAATAAAATTGGAGAGGCTCACCCAGAGTACATGAGCACTTACTTAACTGACATTTCTATTAACAATATCCTGTTCTCTAAAATATTAGTATGGCTATAATGGCATATTCATAGATAAGGATATATGTTCTGTGATGAATGCATAATTTGTAGTTCCTTCAAACATACAAATGTATTTTCTTGAGTGTCATTCTAGTCAAGTGTCGGTGATGGTTAAAATGTAATAAGGACGAGGAAATAACTCTCCACTTTTTATGTCATTGTCAAGGAACGCAGTCTCATCTTTTGAAAAACAGCCTATCTGCCTAAAAGCTATTTGATCTGTTTTTTTTTATAGCATGCTTCTTCCTGTTCACAGTCAACTAAATGGCTTTGCTTTGTAGAGTCCCTGGAAGATGAAGTGCTTTATCTCCTTCACTTCTTTCTTTTTCTGATGTGGAAAACCCTCTCGTTCCATGCTTTCTAAGTAGCAATGAACACAGACTCTTTTGAAAAAAGGTCATGTAACATCTTCACCAACAAACATTTCAATTCTTGGTTTGTCATAAACAAAATACTTCACATTTCTAGAACAATTTGGATGGGAACTCTCAAGTGGCTTTATATTTACAAACTCACTAGTCTCTGCTTTCAGGCCCCACGATCATCGGCTAGCATATTAGGTAAGACTGGCAAGGCAGTGTACCTATCTGCCCTGTTCCATTTCTTTCTTTCGATAGCATACATCCTAAAAACGTTCTCCAATTCCTTCCCTAAAAGTGAAAATATATAAATAAGTAAACCAAACAAAACAAGCTTTGCAAAACAATATCATAGGAAATAAAGTCACTGAACAATGGGACCAGTGGTCCAGGGTGGGGAGTGCAAGGTAGAGAACAGGGTAGTGAGGTGAAGTGGGGAGCCAACAAATTCAGGGATGAGGGAGCAACACGAGATCTAACACTGATGGTGAGGAGCCCTGGCGGGGGTTGATCAAGTACAATGTATTCGAGAGGAATTCCTGAGAGCCAAGTGGAGGGTGAGCATGGTATTGGGACAAGAGGAAGGCGAAAGGAAATAGAGGAAAGGAGTCAGAAGCAAAAGCTATTTATAGAGGTATGGTTAAAGGCATGTATATATGTAAATATACTAATTTATAGTGAAAGGGACAGAGGCCAATGTGCATATATTTATATGTCAAGTATTAAGATGGCAGATGGACTTTAGGCTCTATTCAAGACCTCTGTAAACACAGAACACTTTGTTTTAATAATCTGGCACTCTTTGACACGTTCCTAAAATGCTCCCTGAAGACAAAGCAGGTGCATAAGCACATGTGGTGAAGAAAGCAGATGATGCTGACTATCAAAAGACATAGTGTTTGTGGTCTTCAAGACTTGAAGTTAAACAAGCAGCCATCTAGGGAAGCAGATAAGTCCACCTGGAAAAAGCACACCAGCCTGTGTGATTATGAGGTGTTGACAGGAGCAGGTATCCAAAGATGCAAAACAAACAATTACATTTATGTGAATGAGGGGAGTTTGAGTGGAGATCCAAAGCTCACCTGTAGACAGTTGAACATCCCCCTACAAAAGGTTTACAAGGAAGGGACAATTTAGCCAGGGTGTAGCATAGCACCAACAAAACAAACATTTCTCTAGTTCCTGAGTGCTTCCTCCCCACACTACCATGACCCAGTTCTATCTAACAATTTCGGCTGGATCAGAGTATACATTTGGTACAGATAAGAGCTCTGGATACATGGTATTCAAGACAGATAAAACCCTCAGGAACAGTAGTGGGTGTGGGGATGTCATGAGGGTAGGAAGATGGTGGTGTTAGGGTGGGGGGAAGGGGGGGAAGGGGAAACCATCACAAGGTTGGATATATAGCCTACCCCCCCCATGGGGATAAATAACAGAAATGTGGGTGAAGGGAGACATCAGACAGTGTAAAACATGAAATAGCAACAGTGATATATAATTGATCAAGGATTCATGAGGGCAGAAGGATGGGGGGAGGATGGAACAAAGAGAAGCTGATAGCAAGGGCTCAAGTAGAAACAAAATGTCTTGGAAATGTTGATGGAAATATACATACAAATGTGCTTAATATAATTGAGTGATGGATCGTCATAAGATTTGTATGAACTCCTCTAGAAAATGATTAATAAAAATATAAATAAAAAAGGAAATAAACACATTAGGTATCACTGTTCTTTACTTCAGAAAACTTGATGCAGCTCTCTCTTAAAATATTAGCTATCAAAGGGCAGTGCAACTAGCTGCCCTATTTGTAAGATTAGGGATCCGTACTGCAGTGGCCTTTGGAACTGCAGGATACCAAATTACCTAGGCAGCTAATCTCGGATATGCAGGCCTCATCAGGCACTACACAATATTTGCAAGATCAGGTAGATTCTTTAGCAGAAGTAGTATTACAAAATAGAAGAGGTCTAGATTTACTTGCTGCAGAGCAGGGAGGTATTTGTTTGGCTTTATAGGAAAGATGCTGTTTTTATGCCAACAAATCTGGAATCATAAGAGACAAAATCAAGCGGCTGCAAGAAGACTTGGAGAAGAGAAGAAAGGAGTTGACCACCAATCCACTGTGGACCGGGCTCAATGGACTGTTGCCTTACCTCTTGCCACTTTTGGGCCCCCTCGTTAGTTTATTGCTTTTGCTTTCATTACGGCCAGTATTATTCAACAACCTCATGGCATTTATTAAGTAACAGACTGAGACCATTCAAGCAAGGCCCCTGCAAGTTCATTATTGTCACTTGGAGATGAGTGATCTTGAACAGAGTGGCACACACGAGTAGTATGTGATAAGACCCTCTGCCTCCGAGAGCTGAACTTGACAGCCAATGATGGGTAAGATCAGGAGCACTCTTTACCAACCTAAGACAGGCCATGGTGACATTAGAAGGCCATTGACCCATGACGGGTAAGGACTGAGTGTGTGTCCTGACAACCTAAGACAGGCGGAGTTCCCGGGAGGATATTACTTGAAAAAATAAAAAAGGGGGACCTGTCCTGAGCCATCCAGCCCGGACATGCTTGACCTGGCTACAGGCAGGATATGCCTGAACTCTGTTGCAGTTTGTTGCCTGGGGTTTGTAGTTTGTCGCCTTTGTAACTGTAAACAGCCCTGGCCTTTGAAGCTTGACTTGCAGCTGTGCTGCCATTCACTTGTAAATTTTGAAGATCACCATATGCTAATTGCCTAAGTTTTCTTGCCCTATAAAACTGGTTTACTTCTCCCAAATAAATGAGACTTGATCAGAAAGAAAAAATTAGGTAGGGTCTACAGCTGAGAAAGAATATTATAAAACCTTTGTATTAAAAAAACAAAAAAAATTGTAAAAAAATAATTAAAAAATATATTAGCTATCATCAGATGGGCATTGGATCTCCATTCAATTATTTCCTCAATGCAAGAACATTTTGTTCTAGTAAATCGACATTCCATGATGCTCACCTTCCCGGCATGATCACTGATGATAAATGTGTGTATAAACAAAAGTAGTGAAGAAAGCTGATGGTGCTTGGCTATCAAAAGATGTAGCATGTGGGGTTTTAAAGACTCGAAAGTAAACAAGGGGCCATCTAACTCAGAACCAACAAAGCCCACACAGAAGAAGCACACCAGCCTGTGTGCCACAAGGTGTCGAAGGGTCAGGCATCAGACATCAAGCAACTAAAAATTATGTCATTATAAATGAGGGGAATACAGATAGAGGACTCGAAGCCCATCTTTAGGTGAAGCAACATCCCTTTAAAGAGGGGATACAGGGAGGAGATGAGCCAGTCAAGGTACAGTGTTGCAACAATGGAATATACAACTTTCCTCTAGTTCTTAAATGCTTCCTCCCACCCACTATCACGATCCCAATTCTATCTTACAAATCCAGCTAGACCAGGGGATGTACACTAGAGCCAGAAACATGGGGTACTAAGGACAGATGATCCCTTCAGGACCACTGGTGAGAGTGATAATACAGGGAGGATGGAGAGATGGTGGTAGAGTAGGAAGGGAGAACCAGTTATAAGGTTCTACATATAACCTTCTCCCTGGGGTACAGACAGCAGGGAAGTGGGTGAAGGGGCACATCAGACAGTGGACAATATGACAAAATAATAGTAATTTGTAAATTATTAAGGGCTCATGGGGAAGGGGATTTGGGAGAGAGGGGAAATATGGGAAGCTGATACTGGGGACCTAAATAGAAGGAGGCTATTTCAAGAATAATGATAGCAACAAATGTGCAAATGTGGTCTGCATACAACTGATATATGTATTTATCATGATAAAAGTTGTATGAGCTCCCAATAAAATGATTTAATAAAAGAGATATGGAAAATAAGAAAAATAGTAAAGAAGTTTATACATAAAATATTACCTATCAGATGAATATTTTGACTGTCATTTTTTATACTAACCTCCTGGGATAACACCTCTGCTTCTGGACATTCTTTTGGGAAGAAAAAATACCTCTGGGAATTTAGCAGACAGTTCTAGCTCAATTCCATCATTTTTGGATCACTAGCGAGTAGATGACCAAGTCCTTAGACCAGGCGTTCCAGGGCATGATGCGTATTAGAACTTCATTGTTGGGCAGTGAATTGACCTCGTTGATGGTTTATAAATCAAAGCATCATTTTACAATTCTATGTGATAGCTGCGTGCCTCTGGGAACAAAAAGGATGCTGCAGATCATCTGCTTAGCGGTTCTCCACCTTTCTCCTGCTGCGTCCCTGTCATACAGTTCCTCATGTGGTAGTGACCCCCCAACCATAACATTATTCTCATTGCTAATTCATAACTGTAATGTTGCTACCATTAGAATCAGGCAACCCCAGTGAAAGGATAGTTTGACCCCCCAAGGGGTCACAACTCACAGATTGAGAACCGAATCAGTGTATTGGATAAAACAGTTGAAGAGCCACAATGAACAGAAAAGTGCTGCAGAATGTTATCAAAGAAAGTGACAGAAAATGATCTTTCACCATGAACTCAGTGAATTGTCATGTCCAGCAGAATATACTCTAAATTGTCTAATAGCCTGTACACCATTGAATCCATCGACCTCATGCTGTCTGTACCTCTTCCTCTCATATGTCCATTTCTCATAGTCTCTGCTTTGTGCCTGTGGTAAATGTTTAACGTCTCCCAAGATCTTCTCCTAATATTGCGTCTAGGTGTAGATTCAACCTTAAGACCCCCCAGAGATAAGAAGGAAGGTCTCTGAGCAGGCCTTCCGCTCCCAAGTGCCAAGATGTTTGGGAAAGTTTACTCCGTTCCACGTCTCAGGATTCTCACGGCAAACCCAATGCCAAGCCACCCTCCCAAGTCACGTGGGAACTTGAGGAAGAAAAGGGTTGGGAGCACTTCTTTGGTTTTCATCCCACCTGTCCTCAGATGGTTTGTAGTCAGTTTGGATGTTGTTCTTAGGCGCTGTTAAATTAAATCTGACTCATAGCTATCCTAAAAACAATGGAATGAAACACCACCCGGTCCTGTTTCATTCTCACAGCTGTTCCTATGCTTGAGTCCATGATTGCAACCTCTGTGTCAATCCATGTCATAAAGGCTCTTCCTCTTTTTCACTAACCTTTTAGTCTACCAAGCATGATACCCTTTTCCAAGGAGGGTCCCTCCTGACAACATGTCCAAAGTGTGTAAGACAAAGTCTTGCCAGCCTTCCTGCTAAGGAGCACTTTG
This sequence comes from Nesogale talazaci, assembly GCA_004026705.1. Taxonomy (NCBI): domain Eukaryota; kingdom Metazoa; phylum Chordata; class Mammalia; order Afrosoricida; family Tenrecidae; genus Nesogale; species Nesogale talazaci. The sequence continues at coordinate 57,833 of PVJH01006434.1, forward strand.
GCTGTGGTTCTTCCAAGACAGATTTATTGGTCCTTGTGTTAGTCCAGGTGGACTATAGAAACAAATTCATAAACATGCATATGACTATAAGGAAAAGGTTTATATACAAAAGGAATGGAACATTGAGAGAGCATCCCAACCCAGTGCAGCCCAAGGTCATAAGTCCGACATTAACCTATATGTCCTATACCAGTCTATAAAGTCTTCTTCCAACTCACGAAGCACGTACAGGACACCAGGACAGTCACAGGTCATTGGGTGCTGAATCTTGAGTGTCCAGCGCCAGTAGGAGCAGTAGAAACATCCCAAGAGTCTCTCATGGCTCTTCGTTTCCAGTGTTCGGTGTCCATCAGTAGTAGCCAGTGGTGGTAGAAGCATCTCAGGTAGGGCTCTCCACGTGGCTTCTCCAGCTCCACAGGGGTTGAGTCCCATCAGGGCAAGCCCATGTGGCTTCCCCTTCAGCTCCTCCAGTCTCCAGGACTCAGGGTCTATATCATGCTGTTGTACTGTCTTGTTGGTAGACCATCTCCAAGAGACCGAGTCAAGTCTCTTTCCTCCAATTTGGAAATACTGTGAGACTTCCCAGCATTCTCAAAGAAAGCTATGTTCACACAAAGGCCTCATTGACTCTCTCCAAATCAATAGGCTAGAATCCACCCTTACACTCAAAGTGCTGAATTTGACACAGATCAGTGACTGCCACAATCCTTTTGGTAGTCTATTGAACTTTAAAATTACTTTCCAGCACCAAATTTCAGTGGCATTGATTCTTCTTTTGGCTTCTTCATTCAGTGCCTGCCTTTCACATGCATACAAAACAAAAGAAAATACCATGACTTAGGTCAGGTGCACATTAATCCTCAAGTAACTCCCCTACTTTTCAACTTTCTAAAGAGGTCTTCTGCAGCAATTTTCCCCCAGTGCAATGTGGTGTGGGATTTGTTGACTGCTGCTTCCATGAACATTGTTTGTGCATCCAAGCAAGATGGCATCCCCAACAGTGCCAATCTTTTCTCTGCTTACCAGGATGGTGCCTCTTGCTCTCCTGAGACTTTTTGCCTTCTTTACATTGAGTTGTAATCCATATTGAAGGTTGCAATCCTTAATCTTCATCTACAAGGGCTTCAATCCTCCTCACTTTCAGCAAACAAGTTTGTGTCATCTGCATAGAACAGGTTGTTAATAAGCTTTCTTCATGAGAGGTGTCAGTGAATTTTAATCCAGTCATCTCCCATAGTAATGGTCAGAGTGGGATTCCTGTTGTCTACTTGAGGTGGTTTCAGTTTGTGCCCAGAGAAGAAAAGCCCACTGCACTGCCTAGTCTCTTAACATGTAGGAACGTCACTGTCTACCCACTTTTCATGACCTTGATCCAAAAGGACAGAGATGTTATTAGCCCATGGAGGTTACTTGTGAAAACAAGAAACTGATTCCGCTATGGTGAGAGGCAAAGATTCTTTTTGCCTTCAAACTATTGGCATAAAGTTTGACTGTTCAAACCCAACTGGCAGTACCATGGAAAAACAGCCTGTCATTCTTCCTATGTAAAGATGAAAGTTTGGAATTGACTCCATGGAATTGGGTTTTGGCTTAGGGTGGGTGTACTCCAGGCTGAGCCAGATTTTACACAGTTTGGTGAGTGGATTCTTATCCCTACTGGGCTCCTGTTTTCTGTGAGTTACCTGAAGATGGCCTTTTTTTCTCCGTTCATTACCTTCTACCTCCTCCTCAAACAGCTCGAATTCCCTCTTCCTCCTCAGATAGGTGTGAACTTCACCTATGTCACATTGAGTCATTCCTATAGTTCCTATACCCCTATAGTTTATATATATGAATATATATTTAACTATATTCCTATAGTTAAAGCTCTATGGAATGAAGCTATCAGGACTGGATGTCAAAGGTAGCTAGGAGCTAAAAGATAGGGTTTGCTATCCAAACTAAGCCAGGATTTTGTTGTTTGCCTCAGCTATTTTTAACTACAATGCACCCTGAAATTTAGTTGCTTAAAACAATACATATTTACAAATCTTACTCCTTCTAAGGCACAGAAATGCGAAAGGAGCCTGGTTGTGTACTTCCGATGCAGGTCTCTCACACAGTTGTAATCCATTTGTTACTGAAGGCAACAGGCTTTGAAGGTTTGACAGGGCTGGAGGATCTTTTTCCAAGTTTCTTCATGTCACTTTTGGCAGGAGGTGTCAGTTTTCACCACATAGGCCTTTTGTTAGGGCTGCCTCCAGAGCATGCAACCAAGAGTTGACGAGCAACCAACATAGCGGTAACCTTTCTGAACTCAATGTCAGCAGTAGCATGCCCTCCTTTCTCTCATGTTCTATCAGTCACACAGAGCAATCCTGGTGCATGATGGGAGGGAACTAAATGCAACTTGACTATCAAGGGATACCTCACACATTGTTCTATGAGTGGTCTATCAAGGGATACCTCACACATTGTTCTATGAGTGTTCTCATTGGCATTTGGAGTGAGACTGTTCTATGTTGGTTACTTTGTCCTGGAATTTGTTGGCCATTTCACATTCCATCACTGTAGCCAGGAAACGTCAGCAGCATGCCACATTGACTGGAATATGGTATCAAAAGCACTTCCCACTTCCTTCCCTCCTGTGGAGGTGAGCTGAGGAACGGGGTTTTGGAAGCTAATTTTACTATAAATTGTATCTGCTTATTATTTTTAAAATATTATAATTTGCACTGGCATTTCTCCATAGGCCCTGAAGTAATTCTGGAATTGACATTCCTGATAGTAATAGTACCATGCTATTGAAGAGCTCAACTCACTGGAATTGAATCAATTCTGACTGATAGTGACCCTTGAGAACAAAGTAGAACTTCCCTGTGGGTTTCTGAGCCTCTAAGTCTTTATAGGAGCAGGAAACATAAAATCTCATCTTGTTTCCAAGAAGCAGCCAATGGGTTTGAACCACAGATCTTGTCCTTAGCAGCCCAGCATTTAACTCACTAAATCACCAGACAATCTAAATTGAAGATCTAGTAGGGTACAAAGAAATAACACTGCAGTGGGACTCTGAAAATCTACCTAGTCTGACTTCTACCATTGCTAACCAAGACACTATAGCAAATTATTGAACTCTGTCAGCCTGGTCTATAATTGGTAGAAGGAGTCCTGGTGGTACAGTGGGTTACACATTGCACTGCTAATGGCACCCACCAACTGCTTGATGAGAAATATGAGGCTTTCTGCTCACTGAATATTTACATTGTTACTGTTGGTAGGTGCCCTCAAGTTGGTTTTGACGCATAGCCACTCTCAGTGTAATAGCACAGAACACTGCCTATTTCTGTGCCTGCCTCACTGTTGGTCATATGTTTACGGCCAATGCTGTAGTCACTGTGTCAATCCATCTTGTCGCAGGTCTTCCTCTTTTTCTCTGCCCCTCAAATGTTTGGGACATAGAAAATACAGCCATCAGAAGGAAATTCATGGTCCTAAATGCCTATATGTTAAAGAGAGAAAGATCTAAAATCCATCATCAACTGGGCAGCCAAAATAAAAAGAAATGGAAGAGCGGAAGAAGACCAAAAGTACTGTTAAAACCTTGACATTTGATTGTCCCTTCTGATGCGTGCTTGACCTGTTCAGGTTTTTAACAATGTCTGTACTTTTGCTTTATTTGTTGATATCAGGCTGCATCTCAGAGGTGTTATGTCGTGGGAGGTCACCCTCATAAAGTTGTGCTATTATGTTTTTATGGGTGTTGGTATATGAAACCCAGATTGATGAGCCTGTAGGGATGGCAGATAGAATAAAGATTTTGGTGGGAGAGAAGGTACAGTGGTGGGGAGGGGCGGTAAAAGGGAGACAGTGATGAGGAATGCAGGAAGAAAAAGAACGTTTGGAAAAGAACCGTGGTCGCAGTTATATAATACTGCTTGGCATGATTGAACTATAGAATGATATAAAATACGTGTTAACTCCAAATTAATAATACATTAAAATAAAATGTAAAAAGAAGTACTAGCAAAAAGAAAGGAATAGTGATTGGAGCATACACTAATGAAATGAAAGAATCAACAAATCAGAATTTGGCTCTTTGAAAGGGTTAGGTAAATGAACAAACCACTGGCTAGACCGACAAAAATGAAAGCAAATAAAACCAACAAGAGGAAAATAACCAAAAGAAGACATGAAATTGGAGACATTATAACACCTGAAAATGACATAAAGAGGATCATAACAGAAACCTCTGAACAATTGTACTCCACGAGATCTGAACATTGAGATGAACTAGACAAATTCCTGGAAACACCAATTACCTCAACTCACACTAGGTGCCATTGAGTCTGTCCCAACTCATAGCGAACCTATGTACAAACAATCCAAACACTGCCCAGTCTTGTGCCATGCTCATAATTGCTCCCACGTTAAATGGCATTGCTGCATTGCCCTTCTATTTTACCAAGCAGGATGTCCTTCTCCAGGGACTGGTCTCTCCTGCAACATGTCCAGAGTGATGAGATTAAGTCTTGCCACCCTTGCCTCTACGGACCCCTACGGCAATACCTCTTCCAAGGCAGATTTGTTTGTTCTTTTGTCAGTCCACAGTAGCTTCGATATTCTTCCCTTTCATCATCTCCAGTTTTGTTTTTATCATCAAGATCACATTTTCCAATGGTTGTTCCCTTTTCCTTGTTTTCACTTTTTTGCATTTCAGCCACTGATAATTATCAATGCACCATGATTGCATGTTTGGTTAGTTTTAGAGAGAAGATGGTAGAATTCTTCAATTTCTACATCATTAGCTTTAGTGGTTAGTGTGCACATGTGAATAATAGTTGTCTTGATAACATTTAAAAGCATCAATGCTTCTACAGTCTTTTCTTTATTCAATGTCCAAGTTTTGCATGCAGAGGAGGCAACTGAGAGTATCATGGCATGGCTTAGACTTGTCTTAGTCCACACATCTTTTCTGATTTTAAGCCAGGCAGTTTTCCTTTGTTCTGCTTGCACAATTGCTGCTTGATCAAGTACACACTCCACCTGAGCACATTGAAGTATTCTGGAATTTCCATTCTTCTCTAGGTTATCCATAGTTTGTTGAATGCCTTTGCAGAGTCAATAAAACACATACGCACAAATATTTCTGGTATTTCCTGCTTTGAGCCAACATGCAGCTAACATCAGCAATGGCATCCATTGTTCTACATCTTCTGAATCCAGCCTGAAGCGCTGGCAGTTCCCTGTCAAGGTATTGCAGAAACAGTTGTTGGGTGATCGTCACTAAAGATTTACTTGCGTGTGACAGCAATGATATTGTTCTATAGTTTAAGCATTCTGTTGGGTCATCTTTCTCTAGAATGGGTACAAATATGGATCTCTTCCAGTCAGTTGGACAAAGAGTTGTCTTCAAAATTTCCTGCCGTAGACAGGTGCGTGCTTCCTGTGCTTCTTCAGCTTGTTGAAATATTTCCATTGGAATGCCATTCATTTCTGGAGTCTAATTTTTGGCTAAGGCTTTGAGTAGCTTGAACTTCTTCTTTCAGTATCTTTGGCTCTTGTTCATCTACTACCTCTTGAAGTAATGGGATGCTGGTTAGTTTACTTTGGAACAGTGACCATATGTATTCAACTTCTTTTGTTGTTTCTTGCATCATTCAATATTTTCGATCTTTCAGTCTTTTAATATTGCCCCTCAGGGGTTGAAATTTTTCTGGATATTTTTTTCAATTTAAGATATGCTCATGGTTTGCCTTCATTTTGTTTTTCTAACTCTAGGTCTTTGCACATTTTGTAATCGTATTTTACTTTGTCTTCACAAGCTGCCCTTTGAAATTTTCTGCTCAGGTGTTTGACTTCATCTTTTTTTTTTTTTTTTTTACTTCATCATTTCTTCCATTTGGTTTAGCTACTCCACCATTAAGTTTCAGAGTATCTTTTGACATCCACTTTGATATTTTCTTTCTTTCTTGTCTTTTTAAACGATCTTTTGCTTTCTTCATATATAGTGTTCTTTTGGGACGGCATCACTACCCTCTGGTGGGAGTAGGAAGCCCAACCCTGCTCCTGGAGAACAGCTGCTGGATTTGAACCACTAACCCAGTGGGCTGCAGTCCCACACACAACCACCATGCCACTGGGGCTCAGCCCCATAAATAGTGTTCTTGATATCATCCCACAACTCATCAAACCTCCTGTCAGTGTTCAATGCAGCAAATCAGTCCTTGAGTCCACCTCAAAATTTTGGTGGGCTACACTCATGGCCATATTTTAGTTCTTGTGGGCTTATTTTATGTTTTTCAGTTTCAACCTGAACTTACATATGAGCAATTGGTGGTCTGTTCCACAGTCACACTTTGGCCTATTTTAAGCTACTGATATTGAACTTCTCTATTGTCTCTTTCTCTAGATGTCGTCAATATGATTTCTATATATTTCATCTGGAGAAGTCCATTTGTGCTATTTGTGTTGGTGAAAAAGGTATTTGCCATGGAGAATTTGTTGGGCTTGCAAATTTCTATTCTGTGCGCTCCAGCTTTGTTTCTATCCTCAAGACCACATTTTCTGATGGTCGTTCCTTTTTCTTTGTTTTCACTTTTTACATTTCAGCCACCAATAAGTATCAATGCACCATGATTGCATTTTGGTTAGTTTCAGAGGGAAGATGGTAGAATTCTTCAATTTCTACATCATTAGCTTTAGTGGTTAGTGTGCACATGTGAATAACAGTTGTCCTGATAAAATTTCCTTGAATGTGGATAGATACAAAGCTATCACAGACAACAGTACATCAAGATAGCTCTGGAAATGTCCTGCCCTCCCTCCCCCCCAAGATAAAAAAACCGCAAGCATGTTTATTACAATAAATTAATCCAATGACATCCACCCATCCATTGGTTAGTGCAATAAGAGCCTCCGCCACATTTCCCCTGTGCTCCCTCATGCTCCGCTGCTGCTCTGGAGATCTCCATCCCTGTCATTATCAGCTCCAGATCTTCCTTCTTGATGGTGACTTTTGCTAGTTCCTTCTCCCACTCCTGTTTGCCTTTCTCTTCCCTGGATCGTCTGTCTCCAATCACGCACATGGCCGTCTCCAGGGTGGAACTATGGATCTCCTTCTCCTCTGCATTGGTCGGTGACTTGCTCCAGGTCTACTGCCCCGCTATCATGTTTCCAAGGCTTTACAGGAGGCCGCTCCGGACCACTGGTCCCAGTCTCCAACTCCAGTTCGACATCCCCCTCAGTAGCCACAGCGATCACAGTGCCGGAGACGTCCTTTTATATGATGAAGGAATACATTTCTTTTTGATAGCGTCACTCATGGCAGAGTAAATCAAATAATTTTCTGATTCAAAATGGCCAATACCAGTCCATATCAACTCAGCAACACAAGGATATTGATCTTTCTGAATTCAATTTCATTTTGGACAACTTCCAATTTTCCTAGATGCGTACTTCCTACATTCCAAGTTTTGATTTGGATTTTGCAGCTATCCTCTCATTTTGAATCATGCTCCATTGGCAAATGAAGGTCCCAAAGGTTCCACTCCCTCATCTGGATGATATGTCTGTGTCTTTCCCCCCTTTAAGTTTTAATAGATGTTCCCCTTTTTGTGATGGGGGTCTCTTTTGTACCCTAAAGCAGAAATACTACTATTTACGTTAAAAGTTGAGAACTAAACAATGGGAAGAGAATGAGGCAACCACAGAAGACCCATGGACTTACTCTTTCCAGAGAAATCAAGGGGCTCAGTCACAGGTGGCTGTTTCTGTTTCCAGCCACAGTGTGGAGGAAACTGGGAAATCCAGGTCTAAGTAACTAGTCCAGGATTCAGAACAATCTGAGTAAGCCTGACAGGACTCCCTCATAGGGGTCTCAGTTTCTCTTAGCTGGAAGAGTACTGGGGCTTACTTTCAGGAGACACTTGGTTGACCGATACACCTGCTCTCTATCTCCTCTCGTTCACTGGCCAACTCTTCTGAGTTTTCTTTGCCTTTCTCCACATTTCCACTGCTCCTCTCCTCACAGCTTGTGGTGTTTCCATTCTTCTCTTCAGAAGCTGGCTGTCACTACCTTTCCTTGCTCTCGGGATGCTTCCAGCATTTCATTGCAATCTGGATGATTCCTGCATTTCCTGGGAACCAGGCTCACTCCCTAACCCTGACTCACTCTGGACAACATCCTCAAGTCGACTTTGCAGCACAGTTTTCAGGTAAAACTCTCCGCCTCCTCTTGTCTTACCTTCATCATGCCCAGGAGCCCTTCCTGAGAAAATCACCCACTGTATCTGGTTTGCCAGATACAGTAGGCAAATGTGGCCCTGGCCTTCTGCAATTCCTGTTTCTCTGGTCAGGTCTCTTCCTACCACACTCCCAGCTTCTCCGATGAGTCTTCTCCACTTGTTTCAAGCCTAGTCCTTTCCACCTTCACGCGTGACTTTCCGATGTCTTGACCTGCTAGTTCACACAAAATGAAAGTCCCCAACCAACCGCTCCTGTTTACTGCTGACTCACTCAGTGCCCTTCCCTGCTCGAATAGGCATGGTAACGGGGCCCACTTTCCTGAGCCCTGCACTGTGCCCGAGCTCAGCATCTTGGACCATCGCAGGCACCCCTCTCCTCTAATGACTTCCTCTCACTTATAGGTTCAACCTCGATGTCGTCACTGGACCCTTCCTGTTTGCCCAAGCCTTGAGAGTCGTCATCTTTCAAAACAGAAATCCTCCTATCATCTCCTCTTTGTCTTCTGTCCCTCTCCTCCCCCCTCACATCTAAGTTCTTGAAATCAGTGCCCGCCTCCTCAGAGGCTTCCTCACCTCTTGTTCCTTTTGATGGACTGCAGTCTACTTCTACCCACGCTTTTCCTCTGAAACGGCTCTCACCAAGGTCACAAATCGCCTCCCTGTTGCTAAGTCGAATGAAAAGTAGTTCTCATTTCTTATCTGTTTTGGCCTCTCAGCATTTGACACTCTTCCCTACTCCCTTCTCTGCTCATAGGACTCTAGTCTTTTCCCTTCTGTTAAACCACATTGTGTTAGTTTCCCTCATAGACCTCTTGCTATCTCTTCTCAGTCTCTTTGTAAACAACCTTCCCTCTGCCTGGTTACAGAACTCTGTTCCCAAACCTCTGACCTTAACTATCTTCCCTTCCTCCCCAGGTGATCTTAACGAGACTCACAGAGAGCTGCACTGAATTTTCATCTGAAGATGACTCTAGAGTTGGTGGGTGGCATTCATGGCCAACGCTAGCCTGCTAAAGGAAGGTTCGATCCTACTCAATGGCACGTATCTTGCCTTCCACCTCGGATAACCAGCAGACTTAATTTCTTTCAGGTCGGTCTTCAGAACAGGGGAGGAGGAACCTTGAACTTGGCAGGCACTGAGCTGGGAAACATATTCTAGCAGTGCTGTTGCTTCAGACCATCTTTGAGGCCAGTAACACTTCCAGCCCCAGGGAAACGTCTGTTCCAAACTTTTCCATCATTCCACAAGGGAGTTCTGCTTGCAAAAAGCTTTGGCTGTTTCTGAAGCTTTCTCTCATTTTGCCTTAAACAAAACAAAACAAACATTTCACGGTGTTGGAACATCGCGGGATCCTTCCCTCCCTCTTCGCCCAGATGTTTCTGGTTCTCAGGATGCACACCTGCGAAGCTGGGCCACTTGGGAGAAATGGGGAGTTTTATTTACAGCAGGGAAGAGCGCGACTCTCACGTGCAAGTGTTCAAAGTGGTCATTTTGTTCTCAGGGATCAATTCTACAAGATCTGGTAGGATAGAATTGATAGAGAAATAGAACATAGTAAAAAATAGTAAAGTCAAGACGAAGAGTGAAGTCAAAATTAGTTGATCCTGAGAGATATTTCGAATCCCTACTCTGGTTCCCTGGCAGTATTACATATGCACAGAGCACCGGGGTCTTTGCGGGATGGGGGGGTGGGGGGTGGGGATGGCGGTGGGGGGGTGGCAGATACAAAAAAAGGAAAAGGGCACAAAAAATGGCTGCAGATCACAGAGGAAAGTCAGGGCTTGGATAATATAGAAAAAGAAACTAGTGTACATATCATTGGTTAGGTGGAGTAACCCTCAACCTTGAGAGGTGCATTGACACACCGAGATGCCCGTTTCTATTTTGTTTTTGTTTTGTTTTTACCCCGCGAGTCGTCTTGTTGCTTGGCCGAGATGACATGTGCCTGGCATTTATGTAGCCAAGTACCTGAGACCCAGTAGGGTATGGGATCGTAACAGTTCCTCTTCTTTTCCCATCCCAGTGAGAGCGTTTTTAATACTGAGGCTAAGTGCTCAGTCTGGAATATTCAGTAACACTCAGTGATGCCGCGGTGACTGTTGACCCAGCACAGGGATGGTGCCTGGACTCCCCACACTGGCACTCACAGGCAGTCAGCCGAACAAGGACTGCAATAACTCAACAGCGAGTAGTGTGCGGGAAGATTCCGGAGATCAAAAAAGCCGACGTCACTTGGGCTTTGGAAAGGAGTTTCCCAGTGCTGCCATAACAAGATAGCATGAACTGGGTCGCTTATGACCACAGAAGTGTCTTGCCTCAGTTCTGCAAGCCTGAACTCAGCGTATTGGTGAGGTGGAGCCTTTCTGAGAGCTGAATTGCAATCAGTTAGTAGAGCCCTTCAGGAAGCCCAGGTGGGTCTGACTAGGACTACTAACTGTAAGACAAGCAGTTTGGAAACACCAGTCTCGCCAAGGGACAAAGACAAAGCTTTATACTCTCAAAAACAGTTACAGGCTCAGAAAACCACAGGGGCACTTCTCCCCTGTCCTGGAGGGTGGAGATGACTGAGAGTGAGAATCCATCTTTGTGAGCCACCATTCCTGATGTGAGGGATTATCATTCTGGACTCTATGCCTGTGCCAATAATCCCACTTTTGAAGGGCCTTTTCTGCTAACTAATGGACAGAAGAAGAATGGACATATTCTTCAAAGCATCTTTAACATCTCTGTCTCCACCTGTTCCACATCAGTCATTTGTGAAATCAGATCAATCCCACTTCCACAATACTTATTGTGTTAGTCTGGGTAGACCAGAGAAACAAATTCATAGACATGCATATGGATATAAGGGTTTAAGAAGAAACTTTCATAGAGCGTGTGAAGCAAGTCCTATCCTTTTGCTTGGGCAGCTTTAGGCTCTACTTTCAAAGAGGATGTGGACCAACCCACACTCTTTGCTTCCTTGGGGGCACCTGTAAGACCGCTGGAGCATGTGACAGGACACCCCATTCTTGGCTGTTATCACCGTACACTTCTTCTGCACATAACCTGGGAACCCATACCTCTATTTCCTGACTGAGCTTTGGTAGAAACAAGCAGACCTGCTGTGACTTTTTTGGCTTCTGGCTTGGGACCTGCCTTGGGCTCACCTCTGCCTGACCTTTGGATTTGGACTGAACGGCAAAGTCATTTCCTTAAAGTTTCATTAGTTTCTACAGGAGGTTGTAGTGAATCGTAGAACACAAGGAAATATACTCAAGGGAAGAGTGAGGGTTGAGTGGGGTGGAGGGTGAAGCAGAATGGCATTTTGGAGAAGCTGGACATTTGACACCTCCATCTCCTTGGGACTGGTTTGGTATTGATTCTTCTGAGAGAAAGGATGACCATAAAGACTATGAGATTCAATCTGCTGCATGCATTCCATTGACAGTCCTTAGCTTGTAAAAGTGTCCTTCTACCCCCTGCATACCTGTTCCTCTGGAACTCTCTTTGTGTCTATGCTCTTCTTTTTATGCTTCATTTAATCTTAACTAATTTTATCTGAAAGAACCCTGTTTTCAAATAAGGGGACAGGTCCCAAGGATCAGGACTTCAGTGTGTCTTTTAGGAGATGCAATTCAACCCATAAACAGGGAGATAACAAGTAGAGCAACAGAAGGGGATCCCTCATGGAGATAATCTCTGATTATTAGATTCCATGAAGGACTGAAGGGAATTTGAAGGACACAGGGAGGGGGTGTCTGGGGAGGGAGCCAGGAGATTCTGTAAAACGCATAGGCCTCACAGTTAAGTTTATGTAGAACAGAGTACATTAGGAGTTTGGTAAGAAATGAATTCAGAAGGGTCAGTTTGGATTATAACAGGAGTGTCTTCATTAGTAGACTGATTTGGCATTTCATTGTTGACATGGTGACCCATTTTGAGTGATTTAAGCTGGAAAAGAACACACAGAGTTGGCTGAGCCCTGGTGGCATAATGATTTGTGTGGGACTGAGACCCACAGGGCTGATGGTTCAAATCCAGCAGCAGCTCTCCAGGAGCAAAGCTGGGCCTCCTACTCCCACCAGGGCAGTGATGCCACCAAAAAAAAAAAAAAAAGAATCGATGACCTCTGATCTGATTGGATGGAGGGGGAAATAGGAAGATTTAGAGAAAGTAACTATAATCATATAGCTAAGAAGGATGGAAGAGGAAACAGGACAATAACTCTGGGAATATTAGACATTTTGGATCCGCATATCAGAATGCCTTGCTTTACTGTCCTGTGGCGACTGTAACAATTTAACATGACTTTGTCTCTGTTCACCTGCTCATCCTCTTTCTCCTTCATTAGAGTATAAACTATATAAAAGCAGGGATCCTGTCTCTCCCCTTCTTTGTTGCCTTCCTACTACCCACAGTGGTTCCTGGCAAACAGTTGGGGCTCAATGAATATGTCTTACATGAATGCATAACTGTGGCAGTCATGTACTCACGTCAATTTCATGATTGGGAGTGTAAGGGTGGCGTCTAGCCTGTCAATCTGGAGATAGCCAATGAGACCTATGTGTGGTCATGGCTTTCTCTGAGAATTCTGGGAAATCTTGTGATAGTTCCCCTGTGGAGATGAGAGACCATTGACATAGTCACTTGGAGACACTCTATTGATAAGACACAAAATTCAGTCCCTTGGGACACTTAGCTGACAAGACAACATGGCAACATGCTATAGACCCTGAGTCCTGGAGACTGGAGAAGCTGAAGCAGAAGCCACATGAGTTTACCCTGATGGAACCAGTCTTCTGGGGCTGGAGAAGTCATGTGGAGACTCCTGCCAGTGCTGAGATGCTTCTACTATCACTGGATACACAAGACTCTGCACCTACTGGCCTGTGACTGTCCTGATGTCATTGCACGTGCTTCATGAGTCTGAAGAGGACTAATAGAGTGGTATTGGCTGTATGGGCTAATATCAGACTTATGAAGTTGGACTGGACTGGGTTGGGATGCTTTCTCAATGTTCCATTCCTCTTGTATATAACCTTCTCCCTTATATCCATATGCATGTCTATGAATTTGTTTCTCTGGTCTACCCAGACTAACACAATAAGTATTGTGGAAGTGGGATTGATCTGATTTCACAAATGACTGATGTGGAACAGGTGGAGACAGAGATGTTAAAGATGCTTTGAAGAGAATTTCTAGTCTGGTCTCCAGAAAAACCTGGGCTAATTTTCCACAGATCAGCTTCCTTCCTTCCAGACTTACACTGCGTATTTGTCAGAGATGACTCTTTCTTGGCCGGGGCTTTGGGGGTAGTGTCAGTTGATTAACTGACTTTGGTGATTGGGTTTGTTGGTTGTCATTTGAAAATTTAAACTTACTGCCTTCTTTTCATTTTCTGAGAGTTAATGTATTTATTTATATAGAGAGTTTTTAAGGTAAAGTAGGGGTGTCAAATTCAATTAAAATGAACAACTTTGGTTTGGGGATTTCACTTGTCTTCAGTTGTTAAAGGATTCATCAGGGAATTGTGTGTATGTTATTGTCTCGTTCCACCCTAATTGCTATTTTCTTCATAGCCATTTTTAAAATTTTCATTTTATTTCAGAGCATCATGGGTGACAAAAAATTACTTCGTGGCCCTCAGGCCACCAGTTGGACACCCTTGAGGTATAAAATAAGGGCTATTGGAATTGTGTTCAATGAATCATAAAAACTCATCCACAATGGGGAAGAAAACATTCTAGACTTGGCTATCTACACGTGGCTATCCCCTATGTAGAGAAAGTCTCTAGTTTTGATGAACATGACTTCTGAGACTTCAACTCTATTTTTAAAGTCAGGGTTCATTTTCTCAGATATCATTCTATTAAAATCCGAGAGGAAAGGTTGAATTCCCAAATTCATTCTGGAATGAAAGGGCAGGTCATAAGAAACTGGGGAAAAAATGGAAGAAACAAGTAACGTGATATTGATTTTTGAGAAGTGAACCCATAGCTCTTAGAGAAGTAGGCAATGCAGCTTTTATGAGGGTCAAAATTCTGAAGCCAAGAATTGGGAGGAAGAAAGTTGCTCCCATCCACACTTAGGATGGATGTGCCCCAGCTGGGGTGAAAGATACTCTGTGAAAAAGGCCATAACCTGCATGGTTCAACTCCTGGGAAAGGAGATCGTAAAGGTATAGTCTCTTAAGAGTTGTTTTATGAAAAATAGTAGAGGTGTGGCTGGAACAGCAGTGCTAGGCAGGAAGTTCTAGAAGAAGTAGATTTACCCAACCCTGACCTGCACTAGGTGTGGGACAAATTGCTGACACTTGTTGGTACACCCAGGAAAATGTATGATCCCCTCTTTTATCCCATGACGCAACTCTGTGGGATAGCATGTATGGATGTTCACGGAGATGGGGTTGTGTTCCCAGGAGGTGAATATAGATAGACGAGTACTCTGATCTCATAAATGGTCCTCTTCTGGGAACTCCTCCCAGTTGGTGTACCCTTAAAATTGTCCAGTGGGGGAGGATGGTCCAAGAGAGAGAGAAAACATTGGGAATTTGGTATTAGAATTCTTTTGGTTACAAGTGATGAAACTTTGACTCAAAATGCCTGAACAAAAATGAGAGGTTTAGCAGCTCCCTCCCAAGCAGTCTTGGAAACTGGTATCTGTTTCCATTTCTTGACAACTCCTTCTTGTGTATGGTAGTTTCATCAGCACCTATTGGGGAGTTTCTCCCATGCTGTGTCTTGTCATCAGGGCAGGAGTGCACATGCTCCTGAGTGTATGAGGTCATATTTTCCCCATTTGCCCCATCAGAATCATAGGAAAAGGGAACTAAGATCTGTGTCTTCTAGGAAAGGGGAGTTGTTACCTTTGACATGGTCAATAGTGTGAACAGCACACATAAAATGTCTATCAGAAGGAGGTGGGCCATGAAGAATAACAGTTAATCTGATAAGCTCTAAGCTAAAAATTACTTCCTCAAAACACTTCCCCCCTGCTCCTTGTTGAAGTAATTCCATTATATTCTTAAAAAAAAAAAAACCTCAACATGAAAAATCTTGTTTTAAGAAAAATCTTCCTTTCAGGTCAATTTGCAACCTTAATTAATATGGATTTGTGAGTTATTATGCAATTCTTCTGGAAATGACTATCACTGGCTTAGGTTGTAATGAGCATTTTATAGAGAAAGTCAGTGTGTGGTGTATGTTTTCAGTCTTTGTCATCTGGTTCTATTCTCTGTTTGGCAACACAGTCTTATACGTGGCTTAGTAGATGCAGCCAGAAACTTCACAGACTCTGCACTTGCCTCTCTTTTAGAAGATTTAGTTAGAGACTGAAGCTTACAGCACATGTTGCTGGATTAAGCATCTAAAGTGAGAGTCTCTGGGGCCCAAAATATCTCTTGTACCCACACATTTCCTGGTAGGCCAAACTTCACAAAGTAAACACGGATGACCTCTGGTCCATCCAGTCTTCCGGAAAGTTTAGAAATGATGCAACCTTTTGGCAATATGACACAACACATTGCTTTCCTTGTGCAGTGCATGGACTTCCTCCATTCTGCCCCACCACGGCCACTCAAACAGGCATTTACATCCGTGCTGCCTGGAAGCCTGAAACAAAATCTCATCCATTTTAATGAGACCAGACATTAAATAAACGGCCTCGGCTGAAGGAGAGGGAGAACAGGCTGGCCAGTGACAACAGGGGAAGTTTCCTGGATGCGTCCTGGTGACAACTGAGACATTTGAGAAAGTAGAAGTTGGTTTTTCTGTCAATACCTTGGTCTCCTTTCCTTTTGTCATCCCCTCTGCGTGCAGTAATAACAAAGTCTGGAATCAATAGGAGGCTCTTCTGAGAGGCTCAGCGTGCTTTTCCACAAGGGGAGCTGGCTTCTTTCCCTTTGTGGCAGCAGCGTATTAGAGCTGCAACTTTCCCCAGCGCTCTCCTGCTGGGCTCCTCTGTCTCTTGGCCATGAATTCATTTCTTAACCTAGGCCCTCTGGTTTCTACCTTGCCTGACTGAACCTGGCTTACCTTTGAAGGTTTCTCGTACTTTTTTTTTTTAACGGAGAACTATTTTACATAACAGCAAGAGAGCTCTTTGAAAGTGTACAATCCAGTGGCTTTTAGTATATTTGCAGTGTTGTGCAACTACTACCACTATCTAATTCCAGAACATTTCCATCACCCTAAAAAGAAACTTTGTCCCTATTAGCAGACACTCCCTTTTCCTCCACCCCGGAGCCCTTGGCAACCCCAAATCCAATTTCTGCCTATCCTTGACATTTCACATCAATTGAATCATGCCATGTGTGGCCTCCCTTTTGCGAATGACTTACTTTAGTTAACATAATGTTTCCAAGGTTTCGTTTACATTGGAGCATGTATCAGTACTCGGGTCTTAATGGTGGAATAATATTGCACTCTGGGCACGTCACCTTTTATTTCATCATCCATCAGTCCATGGACCTTTAGGTTACACTTTGGGGTTACTATAAAGCAGGCTGCTATGTATATTGGCAACTCTGTTTTCTCAGGCACAGTCTTCGTTTCTTTGGGGGTCTATACCTCAGTGTGGACTTGTACAGTCACCGGTCACTCTATATTCAATTTTTTTTTTTTGGCATCACTGCCCTCAGGTGGTGGGAGTAGGAGGCCCAGCCTTTGCTCCATGGAGCTGGAATCGAACCTCCATCCCAGGGGGCCGCAGTCCCGCGCACAACCACTACGCCACCGGGGCTCAGCCTATATTCAATTTTTTTTAGGAACTACCAAACTAATGTTCACAGCCGTCAAACCATTTTACAGTCTCATCAGCACTGTCGGAGGACTCTGAAAATTACTTGTATTTGCCTGTTTAATTTAATTAAAATAACTAAACATATAGATGAAATGGGCATCTTACATACTTTTTCTTTGGTGAATTCATCTCCAATCCCTTGTCTCCAAAGAAGAAAAAGCTCACTTCTTCTCTCTGCTCGCATAAGAATGCACACAGACAGGGCCATCATCATCGTTATTGTGAGGCACTAGGGGATCAGTTTTAAGCTGTGGCGATTTGATACCCAAAAGGAGACACTGCCCATGACCGTGCCATCCTCACAGTTGTTCCCATGCCTGAACCCATGTGGCAGCCATGGTGCCCAGCCATCTCCTCCAGGGCCTTCCCTTTTCGGCTGCCCCTCTACTTTACCAAATATGAGGTCCTTCTCCAGGAACCGGTCTCTCCTGACAACATGTCCGAAGTCTTACCAACCTCGCCTCTGAAAAGCACTCTGGCTGTGCTTCTTCCAAGACAGATGCCGTGGTCCTTTGGGCAGCCCACGGCACTTTCAATAATATCCTTCTCCAGCGCCACGTTTCAAAGGCACTGCTTCTTCTTTGAGTTCCTTTAATCAATGTCCAACTTTTACATGCACATGAGGCAATTGAAAATCCCAGGACTTGAGTCAGGCACATCTTAGTCCTCAAAATAACATCCTTCCTTCTCAATACCCCAAAGAGTAGGCTTTACCCCGGGCCAGGCAGCTCCTGATCTCCTGACTGCTGCATTGACTGTGGATCCAAGCCAGACAACACCCTTGTTCTCTTATTGGCCCAGTTGTGAGGACTTGGGCTTCCTCACATGGACTTGTAACTTGCAGTGTCAGCTGTGATCCTTGATCTTCATCAGCAAGCACTTTGAGTTCTCCTTGTTTTCAGCGAGCAAGATTGTGTCATCTGCACATGGCAGGTCCTTAATGTGCCTTCCTCCAATTCTTCTTCTGCCACATCTTCTTTCTGATCATCTGCTCGGCAGACTGATGGAATAAGAATGATGAGCGGATATAACCCTGACACCCACCTTTCCCGATTTTAACACATAAAGTACTCCCTTGTTCTCTTTGCGCAATTGCCTTTGAATCCATGTACAAGTTCCCTAGGAGCACAATGAAGTGTTCTGGAAGTCCCATTCTTCTCAAGGTTATCCATGCTTTATTATGATCCACCCAATCAAATGTGTTTGCACCATCAATAAAACACAAGTAAACATGTTTCGGGTAAATTCTACTCCACCATGCTATCGGACGTCAGCAATGCTATCCCCTGTTGCAAATCTTCTTCTGAATCTTCTGTCAATGTACCGTGGTAGCTATTGTTGGATGAGCTTTAGTAAGATTTTCCTGGCATGTTGTATAAGTGATATTATTTCATAATTTGAGCATTCTGTTGGGTCACCGTTTCTGGAATGGGTACAGGTATGGATCCCTTACAGTCAGTTGGCCAAGTAACTCTTTTCAAAATTTCCTGGCATAGATAAATGAGTGATCCCCCAGTGCTTCCTCAGCTTGTTGAAACATTTCAGTTGGTATTCCATCAATTCCTGAAGCCTTATTTTTGGCTAATGCTCCCAGGGAAACTTCTCTTCTGAAATGGTAGAATGGCGCTATTTCTTTTTAGGACAGTGAATGTACGGCTGCTTTCCATCTTCTTGTGATGCTTCCTGCATCACTGAAAATTTTGCCCATTAAACTTTTCAATATTGCAATTCAATGTTTGAATTTTTTCTTGAGTTCTTTCAGTTCCAAATGTGCTAAACGTGTTCTTCCCTTTGGATAGCCTAATTCTAGGTCTTTTAACATTTCATTATGCTATTTTGCTTTGTTTTTTTTAATCTGCACATTGAAACTTTCTATCGAACTTCATTTCTTCCATTTGCTTTTGCTAATTATGATTAAGAGCAAGTTTCAGAGCTCTTCTGACATCTACTTCAATATTCTCTTTCTTTCCTGACTTTTAAACAGTATTTTGCTTTCATCATGAATGATGCTCTTGATGTCTTCCCACAGTTACTGAGGTCTTTTGTCATAAGTGGTCAATTCATCATCACATCTGTTCTTCAGATGGTCTCGAAATTCAGTTGAGATAGACTCAAGCTCATATTTTGGCTCTCATGGATTTGTTTTAATTTTCTTGAGCTGTGTCCTGAATTGTATATGAGCTATCGATGGCTCCATATTCATCCCCTATCATGGTTTTAGCGGCTCATATTCAGTTTCTCCAGCATCTCTAACCACAGATATAGTCGGTTTGACTTCTGTCTATTCCTCTGGAAAAGTCCACATGGATAGTCACACTTTGTGTTGTTGAAACATGTATTTGCTATAAACTATTGGCTGCTTTTGCAAAATCCAATCATGAGCTCTCCAGCTTTGTTTCTGACACCAAGTCCCTATTTCCCCACTACACTTCCTTCCTCTTTGTTTCCAACTTTTGCATTCTAATCACCAGTAATTATCAGTATGTCTTGATTGCATGTTTGATTGATTTCAGGCTGCAGTCGGTAGAATTCTTCACTTTCTTCATCACTAGCTTATGTGGTAGGTGCCTATGACTGGATTGGATGTATTTGAGGTGACTCGATATAATACTGTCACAGACAGCACTATGTTTCATGGTGGATTTTGTACTGTTCTTTTTGCCAATGAATGCTCGCCATTCCACTTGATTTGTGTTATCAAATTAGTGAATTTGTATGATTTAGTAAATCATATGATTTTCTGACTGTTGTAGCTGCACAGTTTCATGTCATCTTGATAAATAGAGTGAATGGGGTGGAGTTTCGCTTGTCAATTAGCCTTAAAGGTTGAAGATCCCTCCTTGTGGCTGTGACCTTCTCATGAGGAAGATTCTGGGAATTTCCCTCTCCTCTCCTTTCACTGCTTCACCTACCTGTTGAGGAACCACGTTGAGCCACGCTGATGGCAGCCAGAGCCCTGGAGATGCTTCCACTGCCACTGGATCCACAAGACTTTTTGACTACCAGCCTGTGATATTTCTGCATTCAGCATCATTGCAGGTGCTGTGTCAGTCTGAAGAGGAATTTATGGACCAGTATCAGACATATATGCTAATATCAGAATTATGGGCTTGATCTGCGCTGTTTTCTCAATATACAATTGCTCTTTGATATAAAGCTCTATTTTACACATCTGTGAATACCTCTGGATTTATTTCTTTAGTCATTCTGGACTGAAACACTGACTCAAATGACAAATATCAGTTCATTTCAGCTCACTACTGCCTAGGCTATCTATCTTTATGCATTCTATTTCATTTTTGAGGACTTCCAGTTTTCCTAGATTCATGGTTCATACATTTCAAGTTCTAATCATTAGCAGATTTTTGCAATTGTTTATCCTTAGCTTGAGTCATGCTCCATTAGCAAATCAAGATCCTGAAGGCTCCAATCCTACAGGTTTTACCCAATTCACGTCACCATGGTTGACTCCACTCCAAGATATCAGTTCCTCTTCAGTCACATTTCAAGTGGCCTCAGACCCAAAGGGTCTGTCTTCCCTGTACTATCTCTGAAAATGTTCTGTTTCTACTCACTAGGCCCTCAGTATCTGATAGTGTTAGAAAGTTCTGTGTGTTAGTCCGGGTTGACTAGAGGAACAAATTTCAGAGACACTCATATAGGTATAAGGAAAAGGTTTATATATAAAAGGAACGGGACATGGAGAAAACATCCCAGCCCAGTCCAGTCCAAAGTCACAAGTCCGATATTAACCCATATGACTGAAATCAGTCCATAAAGTCTCCTTCTGACTCACGAAGTCACAGGTCAGTGGGTACAGAATCCTGGCACCAACAGGGGTCTCCCCATGGCTCCTCGCTTCCAGGACTCAGGGTCCATCAATAGCATGCTGCTCCAGCTTCAGAGGTCCGGCTCCATTAGGGCAAAGTTGTGTGGTCTCTCCGCTGGCTCCTCCAGCTTCTCCGATGCTGCCAGCTTGTCTGTGATTAATCGTCTCTAAGACTAACTCCCAACAACTGGGGGAAATAGCTTCTCATCTTCACGGGGGAAACATTGTGAGATTTCCCAGGAGTCTCAGGTGAAAGCCATACCCACACAGAGGCCTCATCGGCTACTTAATGGCTATCTCCAGATTAACAGGCTAGACTCCACCCCTATATTTCAATCATAAAATTAACATAAGCACATGACTGCCACATTCTGCATACGGTTGTCAGTGGCTTCTTCCTCTGAAGTAGTGCTTTGCTGTTTGTTCTTAGTCTGGAAGCTCCACTGAAATGTGTTTGCTTGGGGTGACTCTCATAGTTTGAAATATCA
This sequence comes from Nesogale talazaci, assembly GCA_004026705.1. Taxonomy (NCBI): domain Eukaryota; kingdom Metazoa; phylum Chordata; class Mammalia; order Afrosoricida; family Tenrecidae; genus Nesogale; species Nesogale talazaci. Next base: position 79,154 of record PVJH01006434.1, read on the forward strand.
GAGCCATAACTTTCAGCATCATAGCAACACACAAGCCACCACAGTACCTCAAACTGACTGACAAGTGGTGAGCGGTAATTGTTTAAGAATACCTAATCTTTATGTGATCTTAATAAGTCCTCATATCTATGACAGGTCTGCTTTTGCATCACTATTTTACATATGAGGAAAGAGTGTCCAGTCCAAAGTTACACACCTGTAATAACTAACAATGGGATTGATTTCTAGGTATAGATGACTCCAAAATCAATGTTCTTAATGGTAAATTTTCAATAAACAGAAGCTACTACTATTGAAATTTACTTTATAAAATGGGGGTATCCTATTCCACTAGAACTAACAATATTTCACTTTTAAGGATTTGGTGAAACTTTATCTTTGGTTTACTCAATAGGATTTCTACAAAATGTGGTCCAGAGTTTAATTTTTCCATTTGGATGGGCCTTACAAAAAGAAAAGATAGCAGTCTTTGCTCCTAGAGGTTGAAATGATGCACAAGCTCAATATTATTAGCTGACACAGACCAAGGACTGGCTATAGAACAAGCTTGCGAAGTTCAGGTTTAAGCTGGGGGAAAGAAATCAAAACAAGTTCAGGATCTGAAATATATATATCTTGCCTGGATTTAGAGACCATTTCAAGAACAGATTCAGTGCACTCAACATTCATGATGGAAGAATAGATGCATTATAGGATGATATTAACAACATGACACTCAAAAAAGCAAAAGGTCATTAAAAAGATAGGAGAGACCAAAATAGATGCCAGGAGAGTCTCTGAAACTTGTTCATGAATAGTTAGGAGTTAAAGGGAATAGACAGACGGTAGAATGAAATAAATAGCCTGAGCAGAAAATTTCAGAAGACTAAGCAAAATACAATAATGAAATGTGCAAAGGCTTGCAATTAGAAAGTCAAAAAACTGTGTTAGGCAGGGTTCTCTAGAGAAATGAGACCAGGACACTTATGATTATATATATATATATATATAATTATATTATATTATATATATTAATTAGCTGTGATAGTGATATAAAGGACTATCACAGCTAATTAATCCACACAGCAGCAGAATAGATGGTTTAGTTCTTTCTACTTACTTCTGTGGAGCAGTTACTCTACTGGAAGTCCTTCAACTCAAGTAGGTTGCTGGGTCCAAGGTCAAGGAAGCAGACAGCAGAGTCTGCCCACAGGCAACTAGCAGCAGGGTGGTTCACCAACAATCAGTAGTTGAGAAGCTAAGCGAAGCAGGCCCAGATGAGATGTCAGAGTGCGAGCACTGTAAGGCGGCAGAACCCACCAGCTTCAAGCTCAAGGGATGTACACACCAGTAGTGTGTGGAAGCAGGTCTTGAAGGAGCCTCAGCTCTAGTGACTGAGCTGAACTGGCCCACACGTGGTACACCTCACAGGCTGAGGCAGAGAACTTTGCTACAGCAGCAGGACTCCAGCACGTTCTGATCACCAGAGAGCAAGAGAGCCGGGAAGGGCCGGTTTGCAGAGCCATTTATCTCTTTGCCCGCCAATCAAATTGCAGTCTGATTAATCCCACATGTTCCTATTGGCCAGGTTAGCACGATAAACCTAACTGTCACAGCTCTCAAGCATATCTCAAGCTGAAGGAACTGAAATAAAAACAGTCAAGCCTCCAGCTGAAATATTGAAGGATCCCACAATTGAAAGATTGAACAACCCAGGCATTATCAAAAGACCATAGAATAATCATGCAAGGTCACTGTACCTAAAAGAATTGGTCGACATCCCGCCATTTCAAGAGGTAGCACCTGAGCAAGAGCTGATGGTCCTGAAGGAAGAAGCCCAGCTGCACTGAGGCATTGGCTGAAAACAAAGCCTACGGTATTGAAGGAATATGAATGGAAAGTTCCAGAAGCATTCACTTTGCCATTTGGTGGAATTGAAATTTCTTAATATGGCCCCTCTACCCAAGTCTCTTAGGAGCCCTGGTGGCTTAGTGGTTATGCGTCGGCCAGCTAGCTGCAAGTTTAGCAGTTTGATATCACCAGCTGCTTTTCAGCTTCTAAAGAATTACATCCCTACTCCTGTAGGTTAGCGACTGTGCTTTGCTATGAGCCAGCATCGATTTAATGGTAACAAGCTTTCTGCGGCACAGCCTTTGTAACCGCCACCAAACAACTGAGTGGGACTACGCAAATGGGCTTGTATAACAGCAGTAGAAGGGATTGGTCAGTTTTCATTACTACCTTGCTGACTTCAAAGATCTTGGAAGCAGCAGCCCAGAGAGAAGCCCGGGGACCTTGGAAGAAACTCTGACGTGGGCCACGGAGGTGGAGAAGACCAGCTGTGTTGCAAACCATGGCAGAGGCTCAGAGGAGCAGCACCTTTTCCCTATCTACTCTGAGACTGTGGAACTCTGAGGGAGAGCGGCAGGTGGGCTGGCTTCCTCGCCTCTGCAAGCAACTGTTTCAGTTAAAAAAAGGGGGGGGGGTCGGAAGGAAGTACAAGTGGATTAAACTCCTAGTGAATCCCTTCTGACCATGGACCAGGGATGTGAACAACCTTGCTATCATGCAGACTACATTGGAATACTGAATTGTAGGCTAGGTGAATGATTGGCCAATAAAGCCGTTGGAAAAAGTGTCACTTGCTTATCTCCAGACACACACTAATTTTAATATGCAAGCGACGGTCTGAGGGCACTTATTGATTTCACGTTTGACTATGATCTCGAAGAAAACGATTTGAGATTCACCCAACGTTATTTCTTCAGCTATTTCTCATGTTGAGGCATGCCACAGAGACAGTCTATTCTCTCTCTTGACTTCCTGTTTCCCCCTGGGACATGAGAGCATTCAGCATACCACTTCACTTCTAGGTCAACCTTTGTCATCGTCTGATCTTGCATTTCCTTTTCTTCGCTCACCATTCCGATTCATTGTGTTGCTGGCTCCCCTTGATGTTCCCAGGCATAATGGCTTTAGCACTTAACCAAAGAGTGATTTCTTTTTATTGAGAAGCAATTTGCAAAGGATAAAATTTGCCCTCTTAGCATGTACAATCCAGAGACTTTGACTACATCGACAGTGCTGTGCAACAACTGCTACTACTATGTGATTCCAGATCATTTCCCAGGTTTTGAGATGAACTTTTTACTGGCGCAGAAACCCCGCCTTCCTTCAGTGGAGCGGCTGGTGGTTTTGAACTGTTGACTGTGTGGTTAGCAGCCCAACTCATAACCACTATGCCATCAGGGCTCCCCATTTCCAAGTTTTTAAAACCTCTTTTGTTTTTCACTCTGTAGAACGAACGGTAGCAGTAAAACCTTATATCATGGTTCATGTCAAAGATTCGTTCAGATATTGCTGTAGACGCACAGGCTAAAAGACACAAAATGCTCAGTATAATGATGAAAGGAAATAAATGTGCATCTTGCAGGAAAGGCCTTGTTTAATTTTTATCATGGAACCCTGCCCTCCATCTTTTAAAAACAGACTTTCTATAAAGAAGTCAAGAGTCAGGATAATCCCACCCCCTTCTTTCGCCACTCTTGGGAGGCCTTCCCAGAAGAAGCTAATCACTTCCTCCTCCTTCCTGTCTGGTTTTTGAATCCCAGCTCTGTCTCCTCTGTATAGCAGTACAATCTTGGGAAAGCTCTTTTAAACTATCCCAGGCTTTAGTTTCCCCCCTTGTTCAAGGAGGATAGTAATAGTACCTCTCTCAGAGTCGCTGAGTTAATCGAAGTAAAGAATTTAGGAGAAAGTACCCAGTACAGTTTATGTGCTCGCTAAATGCCAACTATGATTATATTGGGGTTAAGGCTGTCTTTTAGTTCATGATTTTTTTACTTCTTAGAAACTCTTATTCATACGGTCCTGAGACTACCCAGGAAGCTTGCTTTCGTATCTGCATGTACGCATGTATTTTCATTGAGTGGGATTGGAACTCATTTCCAAAAAGTTTCAAAATTCTTTGTCATCTCCTCACTTCTCTCTGCACCACCCCCCTCTTGAAACCTTCCCAGAAGGCGTTAGTCACTCCCCATGTCCGCTACCTCTTCTCGATACGATGTATGTGTGTGTGTGTGTGTGTGTGTGTGTGTGTCTGCATTATTGCCATTAGGCTGCGGGGGTTGTAACCTATGTATTTGTTTACATTTCTGACTTTTTCACAAAGGCAGGGCCCAGGTCTGAATTATCTTTGTATCCAATGTGACATGTGAAACGGAAACTCTGCTCAGCCCAGGTTTATTGACGTGAACACCTGTCACTGCCATCTCTGACGTGTGCACATTACTCAGCACTCCACAGGAGGATAGTCCTGCGTGCTTCCCTGAGACCAGGAAGCAAAGAAACAGCCTCATTACTTCCTAGTGCCTCTTGGGAATTCAGTCCAGCAAGTGTCAAGGACGCTTTTCCTCACCGAATGAATTTATCGAGCAGAAGAATCAACTTAGTTGAGTGGGCCAGTGTCTTCCTGGCTACAAACATATGCTTTTGCGTCACCCTCGTGACATCACATTGTTTAGATGAATTGTTTCTAGACCAGTCCAGACTTTAGAAAGATTGCTTGTTCTGGTTCTGCATCTGCTGGGACAAAGCCGTGTTGGGTTTTGCTTCTTTGGTTTCTGTCTTGACAAGTCCTTTTTAGGTTGACATGCCCTTCTTCTGTCCCGGGGGCATGACCTAGTCCCCTCCTTGTCCCCACCTCTGCCTCCCCCCGGTCCCTTCTGTGTTTGCTACCAAATGTCATCTGTACATGTTCCTGTGGATGAATGTGATCCTCCCAGGAAGAACAGTTCCTGTAGGTCAATTTACACCCTTCAGGTCACACAGGAAGTGAAGACTGAGCTCCAGAGTCCAATTTCTAGCCTATGATTCTCTCTGGTTATCCCTCTCACCGGACCTTTGAACGTTAAATCACCACCCCCACCCCCCCAAACCTCCCCTGTGACTTCTCAAAGGTGAAAAGCGTTCTTTTCACGCTAGGCAATAGAAATTGGGAAGAAAGTTGTGAAGAACTCCCAGGTCATATTCATTGTTTACTCAAAGGGCAGAGCTCTCTCTCACACAGGAAAGGGCAGCCTCCCTACCTCCTGAGGGTGGACCCCTCCCTCTAGGAGAGGAGGCCACCCTCTGTCGAGCCCTGAAACTCGCAGGTGATGAGCTCATCCTTCTGCGTACATGTGGTCATTGCTGAAAGGGCAGACACCCACCCCGCCCCCTGGGGAGCAGGCAAATGGGTCCAGGATGTGGGGAGGGTGATTCAGCAGGTAACAGCAATTCCTTTCAAGCCAGGATGCAGAAACGCCCCTCAGGCTCACTCTCTCAAGACAAGTTCCAGGAGAGACTAAACTCCTCATTGGCCCCACTTGTTCCCCCAAGGTGAATCCTTGCTTCTGCCCTGTGAGGGAAACATATTGTATCCTAATTCAGAGAAATCAGAAAATTCCTTATGAATTTGATCATTGCGGTATGATCGCCCTACTTAAAAAAAATCTTTTTAAAGATAGGCTTGTTCCCAGATGAGTAGAGAATTTGATCAAGCCATCATAAAGGGGAGAATTTGCAATAAGTTTGTACCATGTTTCTTTTAGCTCTTGATCCCTTGCTGAGGGCTGCAGGTTGAAGAAGCAAGACTGTCACACTCATCGAGTGTTGATCTCTCCTTGTTACGAGAGACAAACGAGGAAGGACAAATTATTTAATTCCCTTCTGTTGCTCAATGGAGCTTTGATGGTGCAGTGGTTAAGCCTTGCTCTGGGATCCTCACGGTTGGCAGTTCAAAACCACCTGCAGCTCCTGGGGAAAGACTGAACTTCCACTCCCTTAAATAGTTACAGTCTTGGAAACCCCCGGGGGATGCTATGAGTCGGCCTTGACTTGATGGCGGTGAGTTATGTTACTCAAGCTTTAATATGCATATAAATATGTTTTAGTGAAACTCTAACTATAACGATGGATCTCTGAAAGCTTGTAATAAATAAAACTAATTTGACATGAATTGATGTCATTTTTCTAACTTGAATCCCAAGAATGGAAATGTTGCTGTCTTGAAGCATATATTAGAGTGTGTGTTCTTTTTCTCTCTCAGGGAATATTTTTAGAACAACATTTACATGCAAATTATCTGAGTAAATTTCCGCTTCTCAACCTCCATAATAGCCTAGGAGCAGTCTGACCACAGAGGCACAAAGATGGTCTTAATACTTTTAACCTTTGGGGAAAGCAGCAAGATCGAGCACTCCAAGAGTTTACTTGGGTATTAAAAAATACCCAGGACTGGGAATGACACTGCCTGATAACACGCTTACCTTCATACCAATGTGTTTTTTGGACTTGACTATGGAGACAGAGGGGAGATAGTGACATGGACTGAGAGGGACCAAGAGAAGGTAGAAGGGCTTTCTGAAATGTCAAGAAGTCCCTCCTGCAGACCCTTTCCCAACAACTTGTCTCAGTGGTCCTGGAACTGTGTTTCCCATAGGGAAGCCTGTAGCTATGAATTAAAGAACTCCTGGGAAATTCTTGATGTGGCTGGAAATCCATTGGGGAGCCAGCTAATGATGTCAAGCACTACACGTAGAAGGCTTACGGCCCACTTTGTGCAATGATGAGAGAAGCCAGGTTTGGGGAATTCCAGTATTCCCGTCAGCCCAGTACATTTCCCTTCTGCCTGTTGTGGGAGTCATCCACCTCCTGTCATGGCCCAGCTTGAACATGAAGCTGGAGCTTTCTTTATCCAGAAGATAAAGTCTACATGATGTCACACACAATGCTCTTAAGAAACTGATTCCAACCTACCTTTCCACTCGTTTCTTGACACAGAGCTCTCTTGCTTCTAGGACACTGCATAGCAGTCATTACCGCTCTACAAAGGGGCTGACACCGGCTTTTTGCCTAGACCACACTGCTCCTTGACACTCCTTCCTGAAAGCCCCTCCAATGTCCAGCTCTCTTCATATTCCTGTCTGCACTTGTTTATAGCCTCCACTGTGAACCTCTTCTTAGGGGAAGATCTGCTTAAATTTTTTTTATTTTTCAATGTGCTTGACACCAGGGATGGATTTATGGATTGTGACGAGAGCTATAATAGCCCCCGTGAAAATGATGAAAAAATATTAATAATTCTACTGGTAAGCCATTTACCTGTCATATAATCCAATAGTTCACACAATCATATCAAGAAATGTACAATTACCCCACATCAGTTTTAGAACACCCCCCCCCACCCCGCCCCTCTGCAGCCACACACGGTTAAAGATGTGTTACGAAAGATGAGTTACGAAATCACAATCCATTCTGGTGCTCTCCCCATCCCATCCTCATTATTTACTCCCCAAATCCCCTTCCCCTCCCTCTCACCCACCCTGTACCCCTGAATTCCCTATAGCCCCTTGTATCAGTTACTATCAATATGCATCTACTCCTGTGCTTCACAGCTGGGAGACCAAACAGGAAACAATAAAAAACAGTAATGCTCAGGTGGTAATGATAAAAACATACAAATAGTACACAATAAGGAAAAGATCCCCAACAACATTCAAAAGGCTAGGGAAGAACTTTCCGTCAGGGAACAGATTCAAGTCTTGTCCGCAGAGTGATCAACTGACCGAGCATCCCGTTCGATTCAGCATGATCGACAGAGACTTTATCGTAATCTGCTGGTGAGGCAGAGACTCTTGCTAATGGCCAGAGCAGCCTGGCCAGGGCCTGGAAGGCTTGCTTCTTCCAGCTCTCTCTCTCTTCCATAGCATTAGGAGTTGCTGGAAGACCAGTGACACACTCAATTTCTTCCTGTATTTCTGTTTACCGCACAAGTGCTGGCAAGGGCCCATTTTGTTACAAAACATAATGTGCCAAAAAGGTCATTGGATTCCTTCCCTAGGGCATAAGTAACTTGAAAAGGGCCAGTTCCTGGGAAATGACAAAGGGACAGTCCCAGTCACGGCTGTCAGCACACCTGAACGCTCTATTGTTGGCTTCTTCTCCCCAGCTAGGAGGCTCCGAGTGAACCAAGGTTGAATTTATGTCCCAACTGCAAACATCTGCCCCGATAAGAAGGCAACTGTGTAATCAGCTGAAGGGGAGTAAAACCAAAATGGACGCAAGCCTCCCTCAAACACAAACTAGTGGTGCGCCTTTGGCCAGATTGCTTGGCCTCTCTGACCTTCAGTTTCTTTATCTATCGAGCTAAGAATTTGACCTCGGCGAGGCTGTTTTCTAGGGGATCTCCAGTCTGCTATGGGGTGAAAGTTCTCAGGAGTTTGAGCTGAGAGGAAAAGGAGCCCAGGCTTTGGATGCCTGCTGGTTGTGAAAGTGCTCGGCCCGATGTGCCTTTCTCTCTGTGTCGTCCTTGGTACCTCTGTGTGTGTGTGTGTCTGAACACTGGCCTTGCCCTGTGCGTTCTTCTCTAGATCTTCATCTCTCTGGCGGACAGAAGGGGAGAGGTGGGCTGCAAAGAGATGGAAAACGGTGTATGTTATTCGAGGACCATTGACGTTGTGCCCACCTTTCTCCACTCCTGGGAACCTCGGGTGATGCCATTTTTCAGAGAGCAACTTTAATTCATTAATCAGCGTTGTCTATCCCCTCTCTGCCCTTCCTTCTTTTCTTGCCCAACGTGCAATTCTTCCCGTGCCTCCTCTCTCCACCCTTATATTAACTGCTTTCTGGAGAAGGGACATTTTATTCTGATGTTTACTTAGAAAAGTTAGTGCCTGCAGAGGCCTCTGAGGGAGGGAGAGAGGGAGCCGGAGCCCTCCTGCTTGAAGATTTAGGGGGAGTGTCCAGACTGTGGAGGCACGAGGGAAAGGAAGCCAAGTAAGGTAGCCCCCTGGCTGTCCTCTCCTTGCCTCCCACCCCCAATTCCTAAACCCTCTCAACAACACTGGCATAATAGGAGCGGTGTGAGAACTCTGTGGAATTCCTCCCCCTGGAATCTTCAGGGCGCCGGCCATAACCCTCACCTTCAGAGCCATGGAAGGCAGAGAGGCCCCCTTCTGTGTGCTCCATCACTACTTTCCACGGAATCTGGGTTTGGGCTGCATAGTTTGAATGGAGGATTGTTTGGCTGTAGCCACTGGCCGGCAGAGCTGCCAGTTGCAACATTTAAAAAATACAGTGCTGCTTTTAAAGTAGAGGAGCAGGGCGTTGAAGCAAGGATGCAGGGGTTCCTTGTCAAATACACTGCCCATCTGTCCTGGCGTTCCTTGGAGGGGGGGCCAAGGTTTCCTAAAGGCAGCAAACAGTCCCTTAGCCTCCACCCCCACCCCCCTGCAACCAACGAAAGCAGGAAGAAGGACCGCTCCAGATGTGGGCTTTGCAACAGACCGTTTATTGGGCAGATTCTAAGCGATCGTTTCTTTTCCATTCACTCACTCACAACGCTGACATTTACAGATGAACTACTGGGCACATGGATGTCATAGAGAGAGGGTAGGCAGGCACGCCAACACAAGTGCCATGAAAGAGCTATCGTTTCTGAGACTGCAAGGATTGTCCCATCCTTTAAGAATTGGCGTGAAAATGATACCCACACATCTCTCTTCTGAGATGGAACGAAACATCATGGTTCAAATATTCATAGCTTAATTATTGGAAAGAAATAGAGGAATGAACTGTTCTTGACATATATTCCAGGTAGAGTTAAGTAGCAGAAAAACCTGAAGAGCTGTTCTTTTCCGTTCTTGCAATGAAGACATGTCATTGTTTTCCGAGGCAGGAACATTTTTATACAAAGCACTGACAGGCTGTCAACTTCTTGAGTGATTTGACCAGTACAGAATAAAACCTCCTTGCTGGGAAGCCAGACTGCTGCCACTGACTGGCTTTACATTCCTTTGTGTGCTCAGATACCAAGAAAATGGTGATTCTCTAAAACTGGCTAATTGGGTTTGACTGATGATGGGCAGAGGATGGAATGGAATGGCTTCCAATGGTTCTCTGGTGATCCAGGCAAGTGATTATTTTTTAAAAGAAAACAAGCCAAAACAAATAAATAACCTGAGGATACTTTGCATGGGAAGGAAGTACCCACATCATTAAATCGGACATCTTTCTGATTCTTTTTTTTTGGTGGTCTGGTGGTTGTGCTTTCAGATTCTTCTGATAGCATCTGTCTTTCTTCAAGTGGATTAACTGAAACATATTGGTGCTTTCTTCTGTCATCATCAGACCAAAAAAAAAAAAAAAGCCAAAATTCAGATAATACCTACACGGATGTTTCTGATGAATCCCAGTGGGAGTAGAAGTGATGTTCCTTAAAGTGTGACTTAGAAGTTATGTGGACGTGAAGTGTGTGCCATGAGCTGGGTGGTGTAGAGGCCCAATCGTAAGACTCCAAAAGCACTGCCTTGAAAAAGAGTTGCCTCTTCCCATTGTTCCAAATGTTGTGTGGAGCAGGGAGATGGAAAATAATAATCAGTGCTTCTGCAAAGGAAATTGGCACCCACATCTCCTTATTTGGTGACCTTGTCAACCAGGCTTCCTGCCTTATTTACTAAAGAAGCAGTGTCTTCCAGCCCTTTTACAAACCCACGCCCTGCTGCTCCACAGAACGGGTCAGAGATACTATGTTTACCAAGAAAATAACTAATGGGCAAAAGGATTTGCCAGTCTCTTATTTTATCACGTCAGAAAGAGCCATGGTTACATGTAAGACCTAATTCCTATTGCCTTATTGATCATGTCTGAATGTCGACTGTGCTCTTTCTAAAGAAACAGTTCTCAGATTCTCAAGTAAGGAGGCCAGACTTACTTAATCAAATCTAGAGCAGGAAGTCCAGAGCTGAACAATGCACTAGCTGCTGTGTTTTAACTTCACGGTCTCCATGGTAACATGCAAGAACAAATTAAGAAAAATATGGACGATTTGTCTTGAGGGTAGGATTTGCCAAATCTTTTGCAGTCTGATGGGTTCTGAAATTAATGACGGTTTAGGGTATTTTAATGGTTACAATGTTTTCATAGGGATTCTTGCATTAAAAAAAAATGATTGTGTTTACTAACCGGTATAATTGAATGTCCGTATTTTTAGAATAAGCCAATTGTGAACTAAGAACTACTAAGTTGCATAAATTAAAGTGATAAGCATTTCAATAAAGACTGTTTTGGTCAGAAGCCAAAGCAATGTTTAAAAAAAGTGAACATTTTAGCCCAGCTGGTTATTTGACATCATGTGGACACATATTGTAAAAATATGGAAATAGCTTCTTAATTAAAATTTCTTTCTCATTTTAGGCAGATCATCCTAGCCTGGGCGGGCCCTGCATTCAGGAATAAAGGGGTTGCAACAAAGGGGAAACCGTGGGAATCAAAGGGGCATTAAAATTGATCCTCAGGGATAGGGAAGTCCCAAGACTCTCTCCATTCACCTTCAAGCAAGCCAATCTGGAAACAGTTCTCCCTCAGCCTTCCCACTGCCCTAGCTGAAAGAACGCAGCAGAGAGCGACATCACAGCTCAAGAACGAAGTTGTTGTTCCGGGAGCCAAACAGAGCACCCAAACAATCCACAATTGGGATGGTCGGTGGGCCCCGGAAGGCACAGTAAAGTTTTTTTTTTGCTCTGTAAGATTACTGACTACTGTAAGATTGGCTTGAGTCATGGACGCGAAGAGTCAAAAACCCAAAGGTGAAAAATCTCAACTCTGAGCACCGGCACTCGGAAGAGCAGACAGAACACAAGGAAGCCATTGTTCTAGCACCAGCTAGTTCAGGATTCCTGAGAAAGGAGCGATAACCAATGCAGAACCGACCCCACAGGAGAGGCAAGACACCTATCCGTGGCGGACCAGAAGGTTTTTCACCGACCTGCGAGGTTGGCCGCTCGCACATAGGTGCTGCTTTGTGGGGAAGCATGTGCTCTGTGAAAGATGTACGGCTTCGTGGGCAGGGAAGCCTTGCGTGGGAATCCAGTCGAGGGCAGTGGGTTTGGGGGTGACTTTTGGTTTTCATTTGAGCGTTCTCTCTGTCTCTGTTGACAAAAATGACTATACCTCCATCATTTTCTGTGCACCAAGCTCTCGAGTTTAAGACAATATTGTGAAGGGTACATATGTGATCCAGCGAGACGGTGGACAGTAATGTTCCTCAAGATTCTGATACGCAGAGGAGAGCACCTAGCCAAGCGCCCGTTTTAACGGCATTGAGTCATCAATGGAACATTGGTGGTGCAGTGGGTTAAGTATCGGTCTGTGAAATGGAAAGGTTGTGGTTCAAACCCCCCAGCCACTCCAAGGGAAAGATGTGGCTCTCAGCTCTTACTCGGTCCAAATGGGTCATTAGAGTCGGAATGGATTGAAGGTGAGTACTTCAATGACTCGTGTTGGGGTGACCTCTGAGCAATCTGAGGAGAGATCCTATTTCGAAATAAGCCCACAGACCATGGCATTCCTTTCACAGCATGACAAGACTACTCCATGGATTTTCTCTAAGCACTGGGGATGAGGAGAAACTGACGCCTTCTTGTCAATTGCAATATTAGTGATTTGCTCTGAATTTACAAATAGAAGCAATGGCTTGAGAGAAGATTTAACATTAAGAAAATCAAGTCAGCTGTTGGGGGCTCAGTTATCTAATCTGAATCAGAACCAGAATGTTGCCATGGAGTTGACATGGGTTTATGATGACTTATGATAGAAGTCATGAAACCTTCACATGTGTCCTTGGAGAACCATGCCCCACACATTGATCACGGTCTGATTTCTTGGCTGTTCATTATAAACCTCCATCCTCTCCGTTAGTAGCCAAGCACCTTACCCATTCAATACACAACCATTCACTACATAAATTAGCAATGCTTCCTGGACTGCAGAATACATTTTTTTTTTTTTTGGTGAGGAGGTGGGGGGTTTAGTCACTGTGCCCAATGTAAAAGATAAAACTACAATACAGGCTGAGCTCCGGTGGCGTAGTGGTTGAGTGTGGGATTGCGGCCCACGGGCTTGGCAGTTCAAATCCAGCAGCAGCTCTCTAGGAGCAAGACTGGGTAGCTCCCACAACCATCAGAGCGCACTGATGCTCCCCCTCCCCCCAGAAAAAAGCTACAATACAGAAGAAAACATAGGAGAGTGTGTTTGTGTGATCTGGGAATTGGCAAAGATTCCTTGGCAGCAGTACAAAAAGCATTAACCGTCAAGCATTAATAAATTGGGCTTCCTCAAAATGAAAATATTTCTGCTCATCCAAAGATGCCGTGAAGAGAAAGAAATGGCAAGCTACAGACTGGGAGAAAATGTTTAAAGGTGGATGCCCAAGAGCTACATAAATAGTTTTTACAACCCAGACATAAACATATACACACCCCCCTCCAAAGACTTAAACTTTTCACAAAGGAAGGTGTCTGAGTAGATAAAATAGGACACGTAAGGATACTCAACATTGTCATCAAGAAAGTGTAACTTAACATTATACTACAATGCTATCTCACACACAGTAAGTGCTTGGCTGCAAACAGGAAGGCTGCAGTTCATCCAGTGGCCCTTGGGGAGAAACACCTGGCTGTGTGCTCTGTCAAAATAACGTTCAAGAAAACCCTACCATTTTCTAGTCTATCATTTGGAGGTGCTATGGGCTTAAAAATCATCTTGCGGGAACCCAACAGCAAGAGAAAACTAAATTTAAAGACTATGTTAAGGGTTGACAAGGATATGGATCAGCTGAAACATTATACATTGATAATGTGGATGCAAAATGGTATAACCACTAAGGAAATCCTTGTGCTAATCGCAGTAAGTACATAAAAGAAGAAAATGTTCTAAAATTGACCTTATTATGATTGACTATTAAATTGTATTCTACGTGAATTAACATAAAGTATATTATATGCCAGTAAGACTTAAAAACAAAGAAACAACAATCTGTCAAAACTGTTTAAGAAAAAAGCCAATCTGAGAAGTTTTAGTAAAGCTCATTATATACCGACCTTATGAGCCACCGTTGCACTTCTAATTCTCCAAAAGAAAACAAAAATATTTGTGTAATAAAGTTTATATCACATTTAGTCATGAGGGTCATAATACTGAAAATGTGAAGCCTGCCTACATTTCCATCAAGAGGAGAATGGCGAAATCGTTGTAGTATTCTATTAGGTGGAATATCATTTAGCATATAATAATGGACTGTTTGTACATGTAAAAATATGAGTTACTATAAAAATAATATATTGAGTGAAAGAAGTCTTTTACCCAAGAGGACGTAATATATGTCCCCATTTGTATAAATTTCTAGAACAGGAAAAACTAAGCCATAGGAAAAAATCATCATGGTGGTTACCTGTGGTAGATGAAGGGAGTGATTGATCAGGAAGCGTTTGAAGGAATGTGGGGGCAGGATAGAAGTGCTCTCTGTCTGATAGGACTTTGTATTACGCAGAGACCTACACTAAAGCATTCCCTGTCATTGAGTCAGTTCTGAATCATCGTAACCGTGAGGGCCGCGCAGACTGTCTCTGGAGACTTCTGAGACTGTAGCTCTTTATGGGAACAACAAGCCTCCCCTTGTGGTTAGCGGCCCGAAGTCGCGCCCACTATGTCACCACAGATCTCCTTGTCAAATTCATGAGATGATTTGTGCCCGTCACTGGATGTAAACTTGAGCTAAACGTTGCAAACAAGTATTGAATTCTAGCTGGTGACAGACATGTTGAAGTGTTGGAGGTTAATGTGTATTGCTCTCTTCCAGAGATTTAGAAATACAGTCAAAAAATGGGTGGATAGTGGATAGACAAATAGATATCTGGTAATGTAAATTACAAAAGCCTACCAGAATTTAGGTGCTGGAACTGTGATTGTTTATCATCTTATTCTCTTTTCTTTTTTTTCCTGGGTGTTTGAAAAATTTCAGAGCAGTATGTTGACAAAAAAGTTAAGTACAGACCTGCCTTATGATTCAACAATTTTACTTTCAGGTATTTTACTCAAGAGAATAAAAATGTGTCCACTCAGAGATTTCTACAAGCTTGTTTATAGCAGCATTGTTCATAATAGTTCCAAGCTGGAAGCAATAGAGGTGTCCACCAATAGGAAACGGGGTATGCAAATCATGGTATATTCACATACTGGAATATTACTCAGCAAGACAGACATCGATGATGCATGCCATCAAACAAACAAAAAAATTCAACCTCACTGCCTTTGAGTCGATGCTGAGTCATAGAGAACCTACAGGACAGGGTAGAACTGTCCTCAGGATTTTCTGAGATTGTAACCCTTTCCCACCACCCCGCCCCCGCATCACTGCCCTGGTGGGAGTAGGAAGCCCAGCCTTGCCCCTAGAGAGCTGCTGCTGGATTTGAACTGTCAACCCCGTGGGCCGCAGTCCCACACACAACCACTGCGCCACCAGGGCTCAGCCCATCAGTGACAGTACTAGAAAGCCATTCTTTTTTCTCCTGAGGCAAGGCCGGTGGTTTTGAACTGTTGACCTTGCAGTTAGCAGCCCAAGTTGTAGCCCCTGCACCACTGTGACTCTTTTGGCATATGCCACAAAATGGCTAAATCTGGAGGGAAAAAACAAACACCATGTTGTGTAAAAGAAGCCTGAGGGAAGATTTGGGCACAGGTAAAAGTTCAGAGATAGTCAATCAGGCCAGTGGTTGCCATGAGGGGTGAGAATTGATTGGAAGAACATGAGAGGACTCACTGTGGAGATGCAATGTTTTATATTTGGATGGGTGCATGAGTACTTAGGTGTATGCTTGCTAAAGCTCACTGAATCCCACCTTTAGGTTCTGTGTATTTCGGTATGTACGGATTTTTTGTTTGTTTTATATAAGTATAACATTTTTCTATAAATCATTTTATTGGGGGCTCATAAAACCCTTATCACGATCAATACATAAATACATACGTCAATTGGATACAGACCACATTTGCACATTTGTTGCCATCATCGTTCTTGAAACATCCTCTTCCTACCTAGGCCCCCTTTGTATATACATTTTACATCACTGCAGGGAGAGGTTAGAAAAGAAACATCTCAACTTGATCATTATAGTTGCCTTCTTTCTGTGTGGTGATAGATGAGGGAGGGGCCCTAGTCGATTAGGTTTTGGGTTGCTAACTGAAAGGTTGGTGTTTGAAGCCACTAAGCCACTCCATGGGAAAGAGATGTGGGTGTTTGCTTCCATAAAGGTAGTGTAACCACTACACCCCCATGACTCCTTTGGTATATGCCACAAGATGGTTAAATCTGGAGAAAGAAAACAAGTTAGGGGCAATTGAGTTCCACCCCATAGTGATCCTCTCTATGCCCATTGATGCAGTCCCTATGCCAACCCATCTTGTCGAAGGTCTTCCTCTCTTTTGTTATCCTTCTCCAAGGACTATTAGCTCCTGACACCATGTCCAAAATACGTGAGACGAAGTCTTGCCATCCTTGCCTCTAAGGAGTGTTCTGGCTGTATTCCTTCCAAGACAGATTTGTATGTTCTTTCGGTAGTCCATGGTACCTTCAATCTTCTTCGCCATCACCATAATTCAAACACATTGATTTTTCTTCAGTCATCCTTATTCAGTGTCCAACTTTCACATGTATATATAAGGCAATTGAGGATACCGTGGCTTAGGTCAAGGGCACTTTAGTCCTCAAAGTAACTTCCCGGCGTTTGAACATTCTAGAGAGGAAAATTTACCCAATGCAATCTGCTGTTTGATCTTTTGACTGCTGCCTTCGTGAGCATTGATTGTGGATCTAAGCAAGGTAAAATCCTTGACAACTTCAATCTTTTCTCTGTCAAACATGATGTAACATAATAGGTTCAGTTGTGAGGATTTGTTATTCTTTACATTAGTATGTAATCCATGCTGAAAATTCCAACCTTTGACCTTCTTCATCAGCAAATGCTTCAAGTGCTCTTCACTTTCAGCAAGCGAGTTTGTGCCATCTGCTATCTCAGGTTGTTATTAAGCTTAATGCTACATTCCTTATATAATTCAACTTCTCTGCTCAGCATATAAATAAATAAAATGATACAGCCCTGGCACACACCTATCCCGATCTTAAACTGTGCACTATTTAAACCAAACCCTTGTACTGTTTATACAAAACTGCCCCTTGATCCATGACCAAGTTTTATATAAAAACAATGAAGTATTCTAGAATTTTCATTCTTCTCAAGGATACCCATAGTTTGGTTTGTTATGATCCACAAGATAGAATACTTTCATATAGTCAATAAAATACAAGAAAACTTGTTTCTGGTATTCTCTGCCTTCAGCCAATATCCATCTGCCTTCAGCACTAATATATATCCTTTGGTTACATCCTCTTCTGAATCAGACCTGAAACTCTGGTAGCACATTGTTAATCAACTGCAGCAACTGTTGTTGGGTGATCTTCAGAAAAATTTCCTTGCATGTGATATTAATAATATTGCTCTACATCTTGAGTATTGTTGGGTCACCATTCTTTGGAATGGGCACAAATATGGGTCTCTTTTTGTCAGTTGCCATCCAAATTCCCTGGCATAGACAAGTAAGTGCTTTTATTGCTTCATTAACTTGTTGAAAATATTTCAATTGGTATTCTATCAATTACTGGAAATTTCACATTGATTCCTGCTCATATACTACCTCCTGAAATGGTCAGATGGTAAGGAGTTCATTTTGATACAGTGATTTGTTCCATCTTCTTCTTTTCCTACATTATTCACTATTTTGTCCATGGAAACTTTTAATATTGAAAAACAAGACTCACATTTTGTCTAGTTCTTTGAGCTTAAGATTTATTGAACATGTTCTTCCATTTTGTTTTTCTAACTGTAGATCTCTGCTTATTTCATTATAATACTTTACTGTGTCTTTCTGAACTGCCATTTGAAAACTTCTGTTCAGTTCTTGGATTTCATCATCCCGTTTGCCTTAGCTCCACACTAAGCTTCAGACTATCTTCTGACATCCACTTTGGTCTTTTCTTTCTTCTTTCATGACCTTTTCTAGTCTTCCTGTAGGAGGCAGCTCATCAGGTTTTCTTTCATCAGAGTTCAATGCAGGAAATCTCTTCTTGAAATGTTCTCGGAATTCTGATGGGAGATACTCAGGGTCATATTTTCACACACGTGGACGTTAGGATTACCACCTCTGACTGACTGACAATAAATAGGTTGTTTAATGGATGAAACAGAAGAAAGGTTACCCAACATACTTGAGAAAAGAAGTCAAAGGGAACCCTATGGATTGCAGCCACGTGATCCACAGTTGGGTAATGCTTCATTCTAGGTGTGGGGGGTGACCATGAGTTCAACAGCAACTCACCAGCAGCTAGCAACAATGCAGGTGAGGCATCGCGGGGGGGGGGGGGGGGGGGGGGGGGGGGGGGGGGGGGGGGGGGGGGGGAGTGATGAAGAGGTGATGTCAGCGGTTCAAGTAGAAAGCAAATGGCTTGAGAATGCTCATGACAGGCTGAGCCCTGGTGGCACAGTGGTTGTGTGCGAGACTGTGGCCCACAGGCTTGACGGTTCAAATCCAGCAGTAGATTTCCAGAAGCAAGGCTGGGCTTCCTACTCCTACCAGGGCAGTGATGACACACACACACACACACACACACACACAGATAATAACTTAGCTTAATGAAAAAGGTTTTTTAAAAAACAGAATGTTGATGGCAGCAGGTGTACGAAGGTGCATGAAACAATGTATGTATGTATTGTGATAAGCATTGTTTGAGTCCTGCATAAAATTTTCAAGAAATAAAGAGCCTATGCCAAGCGCTTAGATAGAAAGCAAATAGCTTGAGAATGATGAGGGCAATGGATGTAAACATGTGCTTGACACAAAATGGACTTATGTGTGGATTATGATGACTTGTATGAGCCCCTCACCCCCGATAAAATGATTTTTTAAAACAACAAAAACAATGCAGATGAGACATTCTGATTCAGCAGTAGGATTCTCACCTTCTATTTAGGAGCCTTGGTTTGATTTCTGGCCAGTGCATCTCACGTGCAACCACTACCTGCCTGCTGATGGAAGCTTGCAGGTGACTTTGCTGTCTAACGGGTTTCAGTGGGGCTTTCAGACTAAGACCTAGTGATCTCCTTCCAAAAATCACCCAATGGAAACCCTATGGATCTTGAGTCCAATCCGCAACTGATGATGAGACTAGCACAGGACGAGGCAATGTTTAGCTCAGGTGTGCACAGGACCATCGAGTCAGAGTAGTTAAGATGACAAATTAGAGATAGTAGAGAACCCTGAACTGGAGGAGGCAAAGAAAGCAGATTTTTTTTTTAACAACCACAGGGTTGCCAATGTTAAGGAAATGATCATACAGAAGATTTATACACGTTTGAAATTAAACAAACTACCCTAGAGTCTTTCAAGGAACTACAGTGAGATAGCAGTGGAGACTACACCCTTGTAGTGATAATTCCTGAGGAGGGAACTGGAGAGTAGTACTTTGGTCTTTTGACTTCAACCCCATCGGTTTCCATCTTCTTTCTCTTCTCAATGATTGCACTAATCTTCTTCCACAGGAGATCGAGCTCTGCCTTGTCATTTCTTTCTTTTATGGGCAAAGCCTCCTTGTTACTCATGTACTCGCTGTATTCCTCCTGGGTATCAAAGTCCCAGCAACCTAACGGGCCCTTCTTGTTACCCTGGTCCCTTTTGCTGTAGTCCACTTCCTCGTCACTGTCCACCACCATGTCATCCATCGTGGCCAGGTAACTCTTAGACATGCCGAAGAAATCTCCGAGCTGCTTTTTGTCTTCTGGCTTCTTCAATGGTTCAGTGCCATCCCAACCAGCAGATCCAGCAAATTTCTCATTGATGGACTTGATTAACTCTTTAGCAGACCCATGCCCTTTGTGGATGTCTATGGGCTCATTGTCTACTTTCGGCTTCTGGATGTAGCTGTGCCTCTTCTCCTCCTCCTCTCTCTTCTCTTCTCTTCTCTTCTCTTCTCTTCTCTTCTCTCTCTCTCTCTCTCTCTCTCTCTCTCTCTCTCTCTCTCTCTCTCCCCCCCTCTCTTTCTCCCTCTCCCATTCCTGCTCTCGGTCTCTGTCTCACTCTCGATCCCTCTCTCCTTCCCAGTATCTTCCCACCTCATTATCCCGAGGTGTCTTAGTCCTGGAGGGCACGTAATCACCAATGTCTTCAAAAATGTTCATATCGGCTTCTGGAGGCTTCTTCTTTTCCAGCTTCCCTTTATCCTTCTTCTTGAGCTTCTTGTTGCGGGTACCCTGCCTCAGGTAGGAAAGGATCTGTGTGAGCTTGCTGATGACAATGTCATTTGTGGTCAGGGTGGTCGGGGCCTCCATGGTGGGGCAATCAGCGTGGCTGCGGATGAGGGTGGTGGGGATGTGTGTATCGGCGTACTCGTCATCCAGGTCCACCACATAGGCCATCTGGCCCGGCAGGAGCAGCTCATTCCTCTGGAACGCTTTGCTCTTAAAGAGCATGTGGTAGACATTGAGGCCCAGGCGGGTTTTAAATTCGATCTTATTTTCTGGATCTTCATCTTTCTTGGCTTCCTTCTGGGATGTTTGCATCAGTTCCTCCTCCTCTTTGTCTCTGCTGGCAATCTCAGCTCGGACCTTCTGAAGCAGAGCAAAATCCAAACCTTTCACCAGATGGGTGTGCTCCATGTCACCACCCAAGAACTTGGACTCTTGGATCAACTGTCTTCTCTTCTCTGCAGCAGACTTGCCCGCCTCAGCGGTGAGGCCCACAGCCCCGTCGTTAGCTGTGGCACTGAGGAGCTCAGTTTCCTCGGAATCTTCGTTCACGCCGTCTCTTCTCTCCTTGGCCACGGTCCCGATACTTCTCAGCCAGCTCCCGCTCTCGCTCAAGTTCTTGTTGGCATGGCTTGGCATAATAACTTTTCTTTTTTCTCCTTTGGGCAGCTGGATCTTCCTCCTCACTGTACTCCCTCGGCATCTCACGGTGCCGTGGTTTCCAGGGCGCCGCCGATGTGGGCGCAGTCCTTGGGGTCATAAGAAGCTTCCTGAAGTCTTCATTGGTGAGATTGGGTTGGTGGAAGGGGTGCGGATCATCCTCACCGCGGGCCTCTGGCGCCAGAGGGTTGGAGAACGGCTGCCTGTCTCGCTCCAGCCTTTTGTCCGCCGTGTCTCAACGCCAGCCACGACGGAGTTGTTAACAACAAGCCAGCAACACATTCTTCCCACCGTACACCTCTGAGATCAACCCATAGTGCTTTGCGCTCCGCCGTCCTTCGGCTTACTGCCCTTAGTGAATTCACGTCATCGCCAGAGCAACCCGCCAGCTCCGGGAGCAACCGGGAAACAGGCAGGGCTTTGTACACGTCGGTCTTTTCGGAAACCCACAGGGGCTCGCTACGAAACAGCATTGACTCGGTGGCAGTGAGTTTGGTTTGATTTGGGGGAGGGGTGGAGGCCTCGAGAGTAGTTTTTTTTTTTTTGTGGGGGGGGCATCACTGCATTGATGGTCGTGGGTGCTACCCGGTGCTGCTCCTGAGAGCCACTGCTGGATGTGAACTGCCAACCCCACAGGCTGCAGTACCACACTCAACCACCAGGGCTCAGCCCGAGAGTAGACTTTATGTCTAGAATCCAACCCTCTTAGCACCATCAGCCTCTTCTTTGAGATAGCCTGAGGCAGCCTCTTCCCCTCCCTTACTCCTGAAAAAAAAAATCACTTAATATTCAAGGTGCTGTAAGATGAGAGACCACAGTAAATTCTTGGACAGTTGAAGACAGTAGAGCATAGACTCTCCTTAAATTGTTCAGGATCATGACTGTCTTGGTACATTTCCCCTTGTTCTTAGAGAAGAAATGTACAGATCACGTTCTAGTAGGGGAACTAGATGTCAACACGGATGGGTGGAAGGTGTTGCCCTTTAAACACAAAGCCAGAAGGGTAGAGTAGCTGCTCTGCTTCTGAGCCCTCAGCTGGTCAGAGCAGCAAATGAGAAAGAGGGAGGAAGCAGTGAGGTAGGCAGAGGCTGTCACTCAGACAGCAAGCAATAACTCACAGCGGGCAGGAAGGATGAAATGCAAGGAGAAACGTGAAAAGCCAACCTATTAAATAGTCCAGGAAGTGTGGGGACTCCCACAGCTCAATTTATGCAAATAGCTCCTCCGTGCACCCGTGGTGTTTTTCAGACTGGAGCAATACTTCATAGCTTCAAAAAGAACCTGAGATTTGTGTGTGGGTGATAAATACATAAATAACGAAACATTTGCTATCCCAACAATCTTCACAGGTACTGTCCAGTGACGTTCCATCTGAACAGCATGTTGTTCGACGATCACCGTGAATGGTTCTTGAATGTTTCCATCACCCTTCACAGAAATGGGGTTCCCTTAGCAGGGTGCCCTCCTTGCATCATCCTTCCCTCCCACCCCGGCTCACTGGGCGCCCATCTTGCTTTCTCTACGTTTGCCTTTTCTACATCGTTCATCTGAGTGACTCTGAAAACATCGATTCTTGTATGACTGACATATTTCACTCAGCATTATGTGCTCAGTGTGTATTCATGCCGAAAACCCTGGGATTTGATGGTATTAAGGAAGCAATGTCTAAAGAGTCAGAATTGGAATATTTTTCTAATATTTCGATATAATAGACTCAAACCCAAGCCAACTGTCATCGAGTCCATTCTTACTCACAGCAACACTTTGCAGGGTTTATGAGGGTAGATATTCAGATAGCTTCTTTTTCTCCCAAGGAGTGACTGCTGGGTTTGAACTCTGACCTTTCGCTTAGCAGTGCACTGCTTACCTGATATTAAAAACCACCGCCACTCCCCACCAAAACAAAAATAAATTCAGTGCCACGGAGTTGATGCCAGCTCATAACCACCCTATAGGTTAGGTCG